>JAOTOM010003355.1:0-150738 GCA_034440615.1 Ashinkailepas kermadecensis | reverse complement strand
CATCCTGCTGGCGGCCACCTTCCTCACGGTGAAGCTGGCGCCGTTGATGTGGTCCAGCTTGTTCAGGTACAGCGTCTTCCCGCGCACCTTGCCGGTCGAGTCGCGCCAGAGGTCGAGAGCCGGCACACGCCCGTGTTGCAGATCGGCGTGCTGGACAGATCCTGTAGCGCCAGGGGCAGCCCATCTCGCGCATGAAAAACAGCGCGAACCCGAAGAGCACAGCGCCGTGCGTCACGACCACCACTGTCCCTCCCGCTGCTTGCATCTGCCGGTCGGCGCTGGAACTTGTGCTTGCTGACAGTTCGGTGTAGATGGCGCCGTGCGCGCGGATGACGCGACCGGCAGCATCTCGTTGACGACCGACTGGAAACGGGGCTGAAATTAGTGGAATGGAAGGTCAACACCAAGGGCGTCGCCACCGGGGGGCAGGGGGCAGTCGCTTCCCCCTGCCGTCAAACAGGGGGCGCCGCCCCCTTGAAATTGGAGGAGGCCCCTATCCGAAATGCACAGGAAAAAAGTGAGCAATGAGGCCGACGAGACACGAGAGGAGGCCTCCAAGACGTGAGAGGAGGCCCCTAATTTGAAGAAGGAGTCACCTAGGAGAGGATAGGAGGCCCCAGAAATCACGAGAGTGCCAACAATTGGCACGGAGGCCCCCAGGAATGCAAAGGATGCCCCCAGGATTGCAAAGGAGGCCCCCAGGATTGCAAAGGAGGCCTCCAGGATTGCAAAGGAGGCCCCAGGATTGCAAAGGGAGGCCCTCAGGATTGCAAAGGAAGCCCACAGGATTGCAAGGAGGCCCCAGGATTGCAAAGAAGGCCCCAGGATTACAAAGGGGACCCCCATGATTGCAAAGGCCCCCAGGATTGCAAGGAGGCCCCAGGATTGCAAAGGAGGCCCTCATGATTGCAAAGAGGCCCCAGGATTGCAAAGGAGGCCCCAATACGGGAAGGGAGACCTCAGAAAATGAGAGAAGGCCCTAAGACTGGAAAGAGAAAGCCAGTGGATATGAGATCAGGTTTCGGAGACGTAAAAGCAGTCCCCCGAAACGGTAAGGTTCCACCAAGATAGAAAAGGATAATCCAGAAAAGTGGCAGGAAGCACCTAATTCGGGAAGAGGACGATATAAGATTGGAAAGAGACCCTATGATGCACGAGGAAGCCCCTAAAATAGGAGAGAATGGCCATTAGATAAGAGGGATGGCTCCCCAGGCGAGAAAGGAAGGCTTCAAGACGGGTAAGAAGGTCCCCAGGAAATGACAAGGTAACTGAGATAGGAAAGGTTGCGTGTAATTTGGAAGAGGAGCCACCTAAGAGAGAACAGGAGTCCACCAGGAGATAAGGAGGCCAACCTTAAAATGGGAAAAGATAGAATCAAAACGCGGAACAGGAGGCCCCGAAGACGTGAAAAGGAGGCCCCCTAATTTGAAAAAGAAAGTCCCCAAAAGAAAAAAGGAGGCCCCTGCCGGACTCGGAGGATCCCTCGAGATGGAGTAGGAGGTCTCCAGGGCCGAATGAGGCCCCGACGACCGGAAGGAATTCCCAGGAAATGAGAGAAGGCCCTTAAAATGGGAGTGGTAGGTAGCAGGTATGGAAGGAGGCGAGGTTTCCAAATTGAAGATCCCCTCCAAGACAAGCTTTGCGAGGACAAAGGAGGAGGCCCACGAGGCGTGGCAGGAGGCCCCTAATTTGGCAGAGGATGCCCTGGAATATGAGAGGAAGTCCCATGCCATGTTAAAGGGGCCCCAAGATGTGGGAGGAGGTCCTCCAAAACGAGAGAGGAGGACCATTGAATATGGAGGAGGGTAGGACGGACGAGAAGACGTCCAAAAAACCGCTAAAGAAGCTCCAGGAAATGAGACGAGACCCCTAAGACGCGAGAGAGGTCTATGATTTGCTAGAAGCACCTGAAATGGCGGTGAGTCGTGCCGGGGTACTTGAAAATCACGACATGGGCCCAAAAGATCCGGCCGGGGCCCCTGAAAATCTCGCTGAGCCTATGGATACTAAAATTCACGCCCGGATCATGAAAATCACGCTAGGGGCACGATAAGTCGTACCGTTCCCCAACAGTATCATTTGGACACAAATGAAGACCGGGGCAACGAAAAACAATCCGGACATGGATAATCACTCTTGGGCCCCAACAATGACACCCAAAGCATCCAAAACGTGTTGGACACCCACAAAGTATCGAGGTCGCTAAAACTCGCATATGGGATCCAAGCAAATGACGTCCGGACACAAAAGATTACAATGGACTAAAGTCGCGTCGCAGCAGCCGAAAATCTCGCTGGGGACCAAAAGTCCGCCTGGACCCCAAAAAGGTTGCTGCTGCCCCAAAACCAATTATCAACCGGAATGTCACTCTGCGCCCAAAAATCGGGTCAAAGTCCCCGCAAAACCCGTTGGCCACTGGAAAAAAAACGTGTCAGGGCACCGAAAAAAAATCGCACCCTGGAGACCGAAGAATCGTACCAGGACCCAAAAAAATATCACACATAAGGACCTATAGAAAAAAATAGAACTCCTTCGGTGGCCGCAGTGACATATCAAGGGCAAATGGCCCCTCCACTCCTAGAGGGATATGCTCCCAAGAATCAGGCCCTTGAGCCCCCCAAAAGTCGCCCTGGGACCACAAAAATTCGCGTCGGTCCTGAAGAATTCGCGTAGGGGCTCCAAGTAAATACGTCGGGCCCCAGAAAGGTCGCTCCGAGGCACGAAAATCTGCAGCAGGAACCGCCAAGATCGCGTTGGGGTCGCAGCTAAGTACAACGCGCCCCGCAAACTCGAACCGGTCCCACCAAATTTCGCGCTCGGACCCACAATTCGGTGGCACCAAAAATTCCGCGCTCGGACCCATCAGTGGAACCAAAAAATTTGGTCTGGGCATCAAAAATTAACGTCGGGCTGCCAACAATTGGCGTCTATGGCCCCACATGGGCACCGTGTGACCCCCAAAGTCCCATCGGTATCCGAAAAAAAAAGCCGGAGCCCTCCAAAATCGGGAGGTGACAAAAAGTCCGGGTCAGGACAATGGTTCCGGAGCACCGAACATGTCATCAGATGCATAAACAAATCGCGTACGGTATCGAAAAAAAATACCGGAGCTCGAAGAAAGATCGGAGTGAGATGCAAAAACATGGCACAGGGACTCGAAAAGTCAGGGCGGGATTCGGAAGTTAAAGAAAATTCGAAAGAGAGCCACAAAAATCGCGTTTCGAGCCCAGATAACTGGCGTTGGGTCAGGACCACGCGCCTGGGCGCACATGAGTCGCGCTGGGACCCAAGAAAAAAAGGCACCCAGGAAGCCTCAGAAATCGTACAGGGGCCCCACAAATGTGGAGTCAGAAGCCCCAAATAAACACGGCGACCCTAAGAGGCACAACGGGGACCGAAAATGCGACTGGCCCTTCAAAGCGCAGTCTCGTAAAAAAGAACAGGGTCCAAAGCGTGCGTTGTAGCCATAACTGCATATATACCGGAACACTAAAAAATACAAAACAAAAAACCAGAGCTCTCAAAGGCCTTGCGGGCCATATGACCGCACAAGGGCCTGAAAGAGGCTGGGCCTGCAAAAGGAACATGATCCCAAACGAACAAAAATACCGAGCACTAAGTAAACACATCCGAGATCTTTGAAACGGCCCCGAGAACTAAAAAAAAAAATTCGGTGCGCAAAAAGCAGCAAAACCTAAAACGAGCAGGGGTTTTCGAAAATGCGTTAGACCTCCTAACAAAAATGGATGGAGCCTTAAGACACATCCGTAGACGAAGAAATACAGAAACAGGTCCAAAGAAATACACTCAGGCAGGGCTTCGGTTCGGTAGCCAACCTGGAAGCATGTTTAATCCAAAGATATGAGGTGCATCAAAGCTCAGCGGGTATCCGCATTTCTTCACCATAAAATATGGTAGAAGGGCTAATGATCAATTCAATTAATCGAATTTTCGCAGCGAACGCCCATACGAAGCATTTTATCACGTCAGATATGGCGCTATAAGTCTTCCTGTACGCACGACACACTACCTCAACACCGTTACCAGTACCAGTGCCCTACTAGTAAAGGTAGACGTAGTGGTGGAATGAAGCGTGGATGTCGTGAACGATGTAAAATCGATCTCATACATGTCTCATAGCGTTTCTAAACTCAATTAGCAGAACAAATGTCGATATTGAGTGGCCCCGCGTCACCAGCAGTGGGTGAAAACCTTGCAACTGCATACTTTCTCCTTGTATTATTATAGACGCACACTTACTCGTGGACTGTCAATCTTGAAGTACTGAAGGTTTGAGACCGCACTGCTGTCTAGGGAAAGAAGCCGGTGCAGATGGGCAGGGAAAAACAATGCTATGGTGAAAACCAGGCCACATGCGAGCAAACATGGTTTCTGCCAACGAAGCGGAATACAAGCAGGTGAGTACACAGGGTATAGGACAAGATCAGTTGGGTGTATGGAGGGGGGGAGTGGTCAGCCTGGTTCGATCCAATACACTCAAATACTATTATCTCATAATTACAGTTAAATATATTTTGTCATCTAAAAAAAACAACATTTCTTTCCCATAAATATTATTTCCCTTTTCCTGTTTTCCATGAAAAATGTTTCATGTTCATGGCAAACAGGAAGAATGATATTTATCCCCCGGATAGGCTATGGGCAAGGGCGTCGCCACCGGGGGGCAGGGGGCAATCGCCCCCTGTCGTGAGCTGGGGGGGAGCGCCGCCCCCTGAAATGAGCCCTATCCGGAAATGCACAGGAAAAAGACACCAGGGAGCCGACGAGGAACATGAGAGGAGGCCTCCAAAGTACATGAAGGAAGCCCCGAATTCGAAGGAGGGTCACCTAGGAGAAGATAGCAGGCTCCAGAAGTCAAGAGAGTGCCAGCAACAATTGGCACAGAGGCCCCCAGGAATGCAAGAGGCCCCCAGGATTAGAAAAGGAGACCCACAGGATTGCAAAGAGGAGGCCTCCAGGATTAGCAAAGAAGGGACCCCGTGATTACGAAGAGGACCCCCATGATTGCAAAAGGGCCCCCAGGATTGCAAGGAGGCCCCAGGATTGCAAAGAGGCCCCAGAATTGCGAAGGAGGACCCCAGGATTGAAGGAGGCCTCCAGGATTGCAAGAGGCCTCAGGTTGCAAAGGAGGCCCCCAGGATTACCAAAGGAGGCCCCAGGATTGCAAAGGTCACCGGGATCACCAAAGGGAGGCCCTCAGGATTACAAAGAGAGGCCCCCATGATTGCAAGGGAGGCCCCAGCGATTGCAAAGTAGACTTCCAGGATTGCGAATGATGCCTCCAGGCTAGCAGATGATTCCTCCAGGCTAGCGAAGGAGGCCCCAAGATGCAAAGGAGGCCCCATGATTGCAAAGGGGCCCCTAGAATTGCGATGGAGAGGCCCACAGGATTACAAAGGAGGCCCCCAGGTCATAATCCAGGATTCAGATTAAAAGAAAAGTCCTGAAGGTCCTCTGCTCCATACCAACCTGTAATGCCACATAATTTTCCTCTCCAATTCCAGAATTCCAAGACATAGATCCAACCCTGGTCATACCTAACTGAAGTGACACTTGAAAGAAACCTGAGTGCAATACATGCCCAAGGTGTGAGTGCTAACATGACACCACCATGACGAGAAAATGTACGTTGTGGCTATCCTGGCTGCAAATTTAATGGCCAGTCAAGATCCTTGAAAAGGCATATGAAGGCAAAGCATGCCGGTTTACCTATCCGGCTGAAAAACACCGTCTTCGGAGAAGGAAGCCGGTGGCAATCATGGCACATTGCTGCAGGAAGTGCAGGTAAGACTGAATGTATTTCTACTAACCAACATCATGTCGGCAAAATATGGCAATCGTGAGGGTGTTTTGTTCATGTGCAAGCAAAAATTATATGACACCTTGTGTAATTTTTGGTGCTGATTTTCTTCTGTGGAGGGGTGGGGAGGGGGGTCAATTACCCAGCCATATAAAGCTGTTTGGTGCAGTATTTTATGCACAATATTTATCAGTATAATATATCATTTCAGCCATTTTGCCATACTGCGGACTTGTGGAATCCTTATGAAAAAAAGGTTTTGGTTCTTCCATTATGAGCCTTTGTTATTTTAATCATTTCATCTGGTCACTTCCATGGGTTTGATTTATTTGGGTCAGGGCCCATGTTTTGTCATATGCAGGACTTGTTGCATTGACCAAAGGTGTTATAAATTACTTGAAACCAATGCAAAATATGACCTATGACACTGTCCTTGATATTGGTGCTATAGCACAAGGAATTTCAATTTGTATTGGTAAAGTTTATTTTCAAGGAGTCATTGGATTTGGAGAACAGCATGTTTCAATACCATGTTTATCAGCATGATTAAGATGATGTGACCACTGATTCCCATCAGAATTGCTTATTTTTAGTTGGAAAGCAAAATAATGTACTACTATTTTGTTATACCTAACATAACCTAGCCTGGTTTACCCTACCTCCTTTTAAATTGTTTCTTCAATATATGCACAATTTGTGTGTTCAATAATAAGAAATGTTAAGAAACCTAACCTGGCCTTACGTTTTTCAGATAAAAAATCATATTTTGTCGCAAATAAAATGAGCATATTTTTACAATAAACGCTAGCCTAACCTGTTGTTTTGCTTTGCTAAGTAAAATTTGTGTAAAACATATTGTGAGCACATTAAGCCACAATAATAACATGATATTTATTGATACACACAATAGAAGCAAGATTAGCTTATACGGTGTGTTTTAATTTGACATATTAATTAATAATTGAAGATTATATATAATTGAACAACTTGAAGATCATATATAGACTGAAGCATTCTTCTTTGTTCCATTTCAGCAGCATGGTCCATATTTCGCGCTCGCACACATGCGTACGGGTCTTACTGTGAGCCATCAACATGTGACAGCCTGGTGGTGTTCGATATTCTGTAGGTGACAGGCTGGACACTTCTTTCACCTCTGCAAATGGGCGTCATTCGACGTGGCTTGTTATGCGGTATCAGAACGCTAAGCAATCGAATTATTTTTCAAGGGCAAAGGCCAAGCTGATCATCCGGTCCGCTCAATTTTCTTTATTTTCGCTCAAACCCATCCAAATCTGGTATCAAGCAATAACCAGTGGTGAACACTGGAGCAACATTTCAAACCGGGACATGTCAGGGTCAAAGATTTGATTGATATCTTTGATGACCTCGCGTTTCGTCGCTATGGCTTCAATTTCCAGAAAATGGATGTCATTCGACGTCGCTTGTTGTGCGGTATCAGAATGTTGATAATTCGAAATCATCTCGACGGGTCAAAATTCAAGCTCACCTCATCGTTCGCCTCATATTTTTGGGGGAGTTTGCGCTCAAGCCTACCCAGATCCACTATCAAGCGATAGCCCTTGGTGAACCATCGAGTAACATTTTGAAACCGGGATATATCTAGGTCAAGCCTCAAGGTCAAAGGCTAGTTTGAATTTTTCGAAGTCCTCACGATTCGTCGCTATGGGTTCAATTTGCATCAAGTGGGTGTCATTTGACGCGGCTTGTGCCGTATTATAATGCAACCAAACCGAACTAATTTTAAAGGTCAAAGGTCAAACCGATTTTTTTCGTCGCCTCGTATTTTTTCGTCGCCCTAACCTACCCACATCTGATATCAAGCAATAGCCCATGATGAAAATGTTAAAAAATTAAACAAAATGCAGCATAACCTAACCTAACCTAGCCTAACCTACTTTTCGAGAGAAAAAAAAATTAGACAAATGTCAAGCAACATATTTTCTCAAAATTCTCACAAAAAAATATACCCAGCCTAACCTAACCTAGCCTAAGCTGCTATTGAAGAAAAAAAGCAATTTTTGTTTGAAAATTTGTGTGACAAATGTTTGGAAACTTTTCGGTATTATTGTGCTTTAAGGTGGTAACAAGAACAGTTTTAACACGCATTTGCCTTCATAAAGCAAACAAATGGGTTAAGTTTGGTTAGGCTATGATAGTTTAGATTTATTAAGTTCGAAATTTAAAAACAAAATCAAACTAAAATTTTCTCTTTTTTTCTTCATTTCCACAGAAGATAAGTGGTCCCATCATCTTAGTCTCCTTCATAAACATGGTATTCTGAAGAATGTTTTTAAAAACCTAATGCTGCAAATTTATCCATTTTTGTCCGCAAAATATCATTTTTAACAATGACAAATCTCAAAACCAGACATTGAAAAAGAAGGGGCTGAAATCCAAGGGTTTTTTGGGGATATCTCTCTATCTTGTCTAAACTTCCCGCGTCCCTGGTTTGTCCCCCTCCCCCCTCCCCCAATTTCGAAACCGTGGTTACACCCATGCTCATGATAGGCATGAGTCTTCCACTCATGATAGTGTCGTGTGTCTGTAGCCTTCCACTCATGATAGTGCCGGGTGTCTGTAGCCTTCCACTCATGATAGTGTCGTGTGTCTGTAGCCTTCCACTCATGATAGTGCCGTGTGTCTGTAGCCTTCCACTCATGATAGTGTCATGTGTCTGTAGCCTTCCACTCATGATAGTGTCGTGTGTCTGTAGCCTTCCACTCATGATAGTGTCGTGTGTCTGTAGCCTTCCACTCATGATAGTGTCGTGTGTCTGTAGTCTTCCACTCATGATAGTTCCGTGTGTCTGTAGCCTTCCACCATGATAGTGTCATGTGTCTGTAGTCTTCCCCCCATGATATTGTCATGTGTCTGTAGCCTTCCACTCATGATAGTGTCGTGTGTCTGTAGCCTTCCACTCATGATAGTGTCATGTGTCTGTAGCCTTCCACTCATGATAGTGTCATGTGTCTGTAGCCTTCCACTCATGATAGTGTCGTGTGTCTGTAGCCTTCCACTTATGATAGTGCCGTGTGTCTGTAGCCTTCCACTCATGATAGTGACATGTATCTGTAGCCTTCCACTCATGATAGTGTCGTGTGTCTGTAGCCTTTCACTCATGATAGTATCGTGTGTCTGTAGCCTTCCACTCATGATAGTGACAAGCATCTGTAGCTTTCCGCTCATGATAGTGTCGTGTGTATGTAGCCTTCCACATATGATAGTGTCGTGCGTCTGTAGACTTCCACTCATGATAGTGGCATGGGTCTGTAGCCTTCCACTCATGATATTGTCATGTGTCTGTAGCCTTCCACTCATGATAGTGGCGTGTGCCTGTAGCCTTCCACTTATGACAGTGACATGTATCTGTAACCTTCCACTCATGATAGTGTCGTGTGTCTGTAGCCTTCCACTCATGATAGTGTCGTGTGTCTGTAGCCTTCCACTCATGATAGTGTCGTGTGTCTGTAGCCTTCCACTCATGATAGTGTCGTGTGTCTGTAGCCTTCCACTCATGATAGTGACAAGTATCTGTAGCCTTCCACTCATGATAGTGTCGTGTGTCTGTAGCCTTCCACTCATGATAGTGTCGTGTGTCTGTAGCCTTCCATTCATGACAGTGACAAGTATCTGTAGCCTACCACTCATGATATTGTCGTGTTCTCGTTGCGGTCCAGGATTCTAGTAACGTCGACTAGAGCTGGAACCGTGGCGTGTTCAGGAAATACTTGAGACAACTGGGTGATGGAACAACATTTGCCCTTACTGGGAAGCTCTCATGCATTGCAGCTCAACTGATAGGATACGTGGAGACATATGTAGGACAATGCTAAATCAGCCTTCAGAGGCCTCCCGTTACTGGTGGATCCAACAGGAAATGGACAAACTGACAGTCCCCAGTGTTGGTGACCAGACTCAGAGTTGTAATCGTTATGTGTTTGTTCGTCTCGAAGTTGCGGTGCGACTCCGTAAAAGTATCCCTGGCACCCAGCTACGTTGGGACCCGGGTGTTATTTGTTTTATTCATAGGCTCTGTTTGAACGTGTTTCCAAGTTCTCATCAAGCTTGAATCTATCACCGCATCCAATCCTACGGATATTTAGAGCGGATGGTCAACTGACGTCCCTTTGTATACCCTCAGAAGGACAACTACTTATTGTCTACCCTTCTCCCTCAGATGAAGAGTTACTCATTATCTACCCTTCTCCCTCAGAAGTACAGCTTCTCATTCTCTACCCTTCTACCTCAGAAGAACAGCCACTCATTATCTACCCTTCTATCTCAGAAGGACAGCTACTCATTATCTGCCCTTCTCCCTTAGAAGGACAGCTACTCATTCTCTACCCTTCTACCTCAGAACAGCTACTCATTCCAACCCTTCTAAGTTTTCATATTCCCTTCTAACTTGTTCGGGCTTGTCAATCCTGATCAAGATGATCACCCACTTGCCCATGAACATAGGACGGTACAAAGGAAACACAGTAGGTGATAAATCGAACCAACGCAATTTCCTTAATCAGTACATGGTGAAAATGACCACTTCACATAACGCCCAGCAGGCAATGTGTAGAGCGTTTTACCTGCTTCAACTTCCACATGTGCGCGCTTCTCTGGTAACGGCCAGGCTTCCAGTTCAAACATCGTCTGCAGATTCAGATTTCATCACGACCATTCTGCGTGAGATCGGCGACCCCATAGATCAGATCGGCGACCCCATAGATCAGATCGGCGAACCCATTTCACTTATGATTGACGACCCCATTTCACTTATGCACTCGCATGAGTCGTAAGCGAGGCTCTTTCCCTTCTGGTATTATGCAAACCATAACCTATGTAAAAACCAAATGTAAATACCAAACTATACCTATGGAGCGGCTATGTTTCAAGAATGCACGTTGCTAAAAATGCTGGATGTGCTGCATATGCTGGATACCAAGAATCAAGGTAATGCAAAATAGTTTCGGTGTTTGCCGTCTACACAATTGCATTATTCCCGACTGTCAAGGCATTCAGGGTAACTTCGTGCAGTGTTCACCCCCATTCACCCCATTCACCCCCTCTTGAGGGTGAATTGGCGGCGTTTCAGTACAAATTGAGGGCATAAATATGAGTAGCGAGCACTCATTAAAGACACCCTTACGTCATCTCCCTGTCACGTGCAATTCCAATCGTAGTGGCATAATTGTGCGCATGCGGCTCCCAGTGGCAATCACGTAGCTGGAGTGAGATCATCACCAGCACAATTCGGCACCGGTTGCCGCCCTCGCTTCACTGCAATCCCAGAGAGATGGTGCCTGCAGTAAGCCATCGGAATTTCCTCACGTAATTGCTGTATCACTACTCGGAGGCATCCCTCGCCGGAAAATGCCGGCCTCGAAATTACGCAATGAAACGATAAAATCGGAACACCTTTCCGGCGGCCGGGCCAGGCGGCGACACATCGCCTGGGGCGGTGAGCTGACGGTGGCTCTTTGCGCTGCAGGTGCGTGCTGGGCTCATTTTCGGGCCGTGTGGGCCAGATTGCGACGGTGGCTGTGATAGCGAGCACCAGTGGAATGTTGTGCAAGACGCGGCGAGTTGTATCGGACTGCTCTCCCAGTCACAGCTGGACAGCCCGCTCAGCTGGAGATGCATGCTACTTTAGCGCACAACACTTCAATGTAGTGTTCGCTGTGACTTGTTCTATTCGGCTCAATGTATTTCCCCAACTGCTTTGATGGTCTCCATAATGCTAAGCCGATATGCAATTCCCGTAAGCCCACCGACCGCACAGGAAAGGACTGTAGCCGTTGTGATTGGCATTGTTGCGGCTGTTCTCCGTATTTCCCCTGCACGCGGAGTGGCAAAGCTGATGAAGGCATTCACGAATCACGTTAGCACATGAAACTCACCGCTATCGATTAAACAGCCATATTCTACACGATTACGCTTAATCCGTGCTCACGCAATGACGCAGGCACCTGTTAGATGCAAGGTAACTGTCAACATTTTTACATGGATTAATATGCGATATGGCGGTTAATCGCATCTGAGCATGGCCCCATTCTTAGCCGAGCCGCACGATGATCTGGCTTGCGGCGTGGCATTCCGCCAGTACGGCCCCCGCTGACAGGAGCTCACGGCGTGGTACTCCGCCAGTACGCCCCCCCCCCCCTGGCAGGAGCTCACGGCGTGGTACTCCGCCAGTACGGCCCCCGCTGACAGGAGCTCACGGCGTGGTACTCCGCCAGTACGCCCCCCCCCCCCTGGCAGGAGCTCACGGCGTGGTACTCCGCCAGTACGGCCCCCGCTGACAGGAGCTCACGGCGTGGTACTCCGCCAGTACGCCCCACTCCGCCAGTACGGCCCCCGCTGACAGGAGCTCACGGCGTGGTACTCCGCCAGTACGGCCCCGCTGACAGGACTGGGGGGGGATTCTTCCCGAGGGCCCCCCCTGACAGGAGCTCACGGCGTGGTACCCCAGTACGGCCCCCGCTGACAGGAGCTCACGGCGTGGTACTCCGCCAGTACGGCCCCCGCTGACAGGAGCTCACGGCGTGGTACTCCGCCAGTACGGCCCCCGCTGACAGGAGCTCACGGCGTGGTACTCCGCCAGTACGGCCCCCGCTGACAGGAGCTCAGACTGAGACGATGTGAGGCTGCCCCCAGCTCGCTCCGCCAGGATCCGTTGAGGCTCCCGGGGGCCTCATGAGGCTCCCGGGAACCAGGTGATGTCAGCTGCCTTCCGTAGAGGAAAAACTTGTCAAAACTGTATTCAGTCCACCTTTTCCACACAGACATCACGACGACAGGCACGTATGGATACCCATATTCGCGGGTGGAGGTAAGTGCTCTTGCTAGCGGGTCCAGCGGATATGCGCGTTGCCACACCTACCCGGTGATGGTGGCGTGCATATCCATCAGACGTTCTTCATGCCATGCATTCGAGCCGATTGTTGTGGCAGCTCCAGTGGAGACCTCCGGAGACCCGCGGTCAGCCCCGATTCAGAGAGTAGTTCCTGGCAAGGTCTCGCCAGGTCAGTCCCTTGATAGCTTGTGAGGTATGTGATACCTGGAAACCTTTTGACGTCAGCAAAGTCTGATTTCCGAGATCTTGTGAAGTCGGTGAGATGCTTTGCCGGGACTTTTTGGCCTACATTTCGACACCTTGTGAGGGCGGCCATCAAATACCTATTGAGGACTTCATTTCCTTTCAGAGATATTGCCACAACTTCTGTCGACCTAGTGAAGCCTGTCGGATCTGACATCAGGGAACTCGTCGGGTTTTCTCTCAGAAGCCTAGTTAGCTTTGCCAGGTTTACCGTCAGAAACCTTGTGAGTCTTCTTTCAGAGATCCTGTGCGATCTTCTCTAGAGAGAGTTCGTGAGATTCTCCTTCACATAAGTTGTCGAGTCTCCCCTTGGAGACCTCGTCGAGTCTTCCTTCAGACACCTTGTGAAGCGCTGGTTCAGGATCCCGCCGGGTCTACCCTCAGAGACCTAATGAGGTCTTCCCTGATGGCGCTGCCCACGACTGAGGCCCAGTAGCCGGCGACTCCCCGTCGAGGGCCGCCGGTGATATATCCACCGCGCGGCTTCCGACTGCGCCGCCGGCCACCGTCCGCCGACTGGGCGCGCCGCTGCCGCCACATCCATCCTGGCCTAATTACAGCTCAGCGTCGGCCATGTCGAGACATCCCGGCCGAACCTACTGTCGACAGCCAAGGCTCGTCCGCCGTCCAGCCCACCCAAGGTCGCGCGCCAGCAGGTATGGCACGGCGCGCTCAACGGGTACCCCCAGTGATGTTGAAGTGTATCACTATCACGGCGCGCTCGACTGGTACCCCCAGTGATGTTGAAGTGTATCACCATCACGGCGCGCTGATGGACCCCAGTGATGTGAAGTGTTCACTATCACGGCGCGCTAACGGTACCCCAGTGATGTTGAAGTGTATCACTATCACGGCGCGCTCAACGGAGTGATTTGAAGTCATACTATACGGCGCCGTAGGGATGTAGGTTCTTAGGCGCGCTCAACGGTACCCAGTGATGTTGAAGTGTATCACATCACGGCGCGACTATTACTACCGGCGCGCTCGACTGGTACCCCCAGTGATGTTGAAGTGTATCACTATCACGGCGCGCTGAACGGGTACCCCCAGTGATGTTGAAGTGTATCACTATCACGGCGCGCTCGACTGGTACCCCCAGTGATGTTGAAGTGTATCACTATCACGGCGCGCTCAACGGGTGCCCCCAGTGATGTTGAACTGTATTCCCGTCACGGTGAGATCCTTGGTGGACACGCACACGCTACTCGGTGGCAAGTGGGGGCCTTTAGAGATCGCTAATTAGAGCAGAATTTGAGGCGAGATATGCATGCCGTCGGGTCGTGTATGCAGCCCCCTCCACCCCCACATCACCCCTCCAACACCTGTCTGGTCAGGTGCCTATCACCACACATCTTGACCTCTGACACCTTGCAACTTAAAGGGAAACATAACTACAAACTGACCTTTCTTTTCCTATGATCGACTAATTTTGCTATGATCCTCGTCAAAGTGACCTTCTGCCGTGTGCATTTATTCCTTAATACCAACTTCCATTAGTTCGCAGAAAATTATCTTCTCCGAGTTCACGTCGGTTGAACACGACATAACCGCGTTGGCTTGCTGACGGATAATGCTTAGTAGGACATCGTTGACCCCCATTACACCAGTGACGTCCATTCTTCAAGGCGCCCACTTTCCATTTACAAAATCCCCAATTAAGTTTCACCAACTCCATCCCCAACATTAGCGTAATTCAAGACAAGGGGCTTTGTACGTGAAATCATAGGCGGTAAAATAAATGAGCAACGGCATGGCTAATGGCTACCGGATACATTTAATGAGAACACGGTTAAAACAATGAAAATATTAGCATTTAAAGGTTCGTAAATTTAACGCAGCGTGGTGTTAAAATCTGTATACGATGTCACGCGCGTGCAACCAATATCATCCGCTTGGAGCCACCTTCGAAATTTTCGAAGTGTAAAAGCCTTTGATGAACTCTGGCGATTTCTACAAAATATGTAATCGCAAATGGCGACGCGAGATACATTTGAGGTGCGCGAGGCATGCCTCACCGAGGATGCAACAAACAGATAGTACAGCATGCCGGTCACCGTCAGCCAACATGTTATCCAGAGACTTGCTGACTTGCTGCACAATCTTACTTGACGACTCCATGCGACGAATCCTCAGTGACACCATAATGCCATCATTTAAGATTCAGAAGAAACGCCAGATGTCAATAAATATCATTAAAATGTCATTTAAGATTCAGAAGAAGAAATGTCATAATAACATCATTTAAAATCAATTCGCATGCATCTCCGGCGCATGGTGAAAATATGGTGGACTGCTTTATGTGTAATTCACAATTTAGGAGTGATATGTTGTTTTTAGAGTCCGTTTCGTCAAAAGCACGTGCAGGATGCAGATATGTCAAAATTAAGCAAGGTAGTCCTGATCGGCCCCTGCCAATGTTATTGGCAGCCGGTGACGTCTCCCAGGCGCTGATTTGGGTTCAGCCGGTTATCACGATAGCCAGAAATATCACGTTTCCGAGTGTATTCCTGACTAGGGGGCAGTGCCATTCCAAAGGCATACAAAGTTTACACCTCTGGGTTGCTGGCTTCCATACCAAGTTTTCAGCATCTTTTTCTGGGGGATAGGTACCATTTTCCAAAAACAAAACAACGATAAACTTGCAGCATATATGAGTCAATTAATTTAGATGAATGGATGAGTGTTAATGGATTTTGAGAAAGAGTGTTCAGATATCATGCTGATGAGTGTGAGTAAGTTGATGTGATCCCTCAGCTCTGTTAGAAATGCTTCTTTTTCATTCAGCAAGGAAAATAATACCACAAAGGAGTTTTGAATGAGGTAATATAAAATGAAACTAATGGATAACATTGCAGCTTAGTTTGGACACCAGATGTTAACCACAAGCTTTTCCTCTTTCAAGGAAAAATCGGTAAGCTAGGTTAAGATAGGTTTTGGAAATATGCACAAGGAGTCCCTAAGCCAATGTTGGCTGAAACATGTGTTGTTCTGGTGTTCTGATGTGATTTGAAGGAATTTGATATTTATGTCTATGGGAAATAAAACTTTTTGAGATATCAGCAGTTCAAGTTGATATGCTGATATCTAAAAAAGCAGAAAATTAACCGAGAAAATGCTATTAATATCATTCAAGAAACATTTTTGAAACACTACAAAAACATCGTGTTGACCATGCAGATATGTCATGTTATCCCCCGCACCCTAACACATATGGGAAGTGTGGAGAAATGTATTTTGGGTGGCTAATGAAGAATACTGGCATCAGACTGCAAACAAAAATATCCTAACTGAATCTAACCGAACCTACTGATGTTAGATCACCTTAAACGAACTGATGTTTGATTGTCTGAAACCTACTAATGTTGGAATGCCAAAAACCTACTGATGTTGGATGTTCAATGTTAAATGCGATTTCCCAAAGAAATGGTAGAGGTTTTGTACCTTAATTGTATCATTGTACCAATCACACACCACCAATCATACATTAATTCACCATGTGACCTGGAAATTCAGTTAATGGAAATATAGATTATTGTTCTTGGGAAGTTGTTAGGAAAGTTTGAACAAGTCCAGTTCATACATTTGTCTCGCAAATTGTCTTCATTTGGGCTTCTTATATATAAATACTTGGTGTTTGAAATTTCGAGGATAAAAAAAAGCAACACCATGTATTTTGCCTGAAAAAGAGGCTAGGCTAGGTTTGGTTTGATGAGGGCTCGTAATGCTAACATGAGCAGCATTATTTTTATTATATATATATATATATATATTTATATATCTATATCTCTCTCTATATATATATATATATATGTTATATATATGTACTATAACAAAGATATTAAATGCTGGGTTTGGTTTCGTTATGCTGTTTTAATATTCACCAATATTCTTCATTATCTACTACCCCACTCAAAGCCGCAATGTTCACATTACTTTGCTTCCCAACCTAAAAGTATGCACTTGTGCTGGAAACTAATGATCACATCATCTTAATCACCATCAGAAACATGATTTTACAGGTTTTTTTTCTGGAACTGCCACCTCAACTAAAATACAAATTCTGCAAGTACAATTGTAAAAACCTCATCTAGCAAGGCATAGCATACACTAGCCAAGCATCTTTTGAAGAAAACAATTATAAAAAGTTTCCAACATTTCAAAATGTATCTAAAAATTGAGCAAGTTAAAGAAGCACCTAACTTATCCTTCCCCATTTTCGCTTTACCTAGATAAAAGTGTGTAAAATGTAACCTGTGACATCAACAATCTAACTATGACTTCAAACTGCAATAACAAACCTTAAATGGCCCAATCCAAATCATATACCACACAGGACAGCTGAGAGTGGTCACATGTTAACCATATTTATCGACATTGCATTGGAAAAAGAAATGCCAAGAACCTAAATATTACCTAAAAGTACCAATTTACCCTGAAAATAATGACTTGTACAACCCTGGTAAGGAGTAATATCCAGCTTTGCTTCTCCACTAACTATTACCCAGTTGTGATGCGATAGGCAAGCAATTACCGAGGTGTGCACAAGTTGTGGTGTGGCACAGTATGTATTTTTATATATATTTTTATATAATAAATTTAATCCGAGTTCTTGCTGGGGTGGTTTTATGCGCCAGGGTCCTATTGCTAAGCAGAGCTTGTTGCGTGAACACTGGCACCACCACCCCATCCATGAATTCTAGTTCAACGGCAGAATTTTGACCGAAAGTTTAACGTGCCGCCAATGCACCGACACGGCCGCCCGGTAGCTCGTCCCCGGTCTTATTGGGCCAGCTGCCAACTGACCCTCCCAGCCGGGGGATAAATGCGAGCGCGCAAAGCGACTCAAACCCTGTGTCGCCAGGACAGGGGAGACCAAAGCAGGCCAGCGCTCTAACCAACTGCGCTACGGGGGCGGCAAAAATGATTGCACATTATGTATGTACATGACTACACATAGCATAATAGGAACAATATGATAATTGATAGGAAACCTACACATATGATAAGTTGGTATTAATCACAAGATTTGAGCCAGAACGGGAAAGCTGACATCAACGACATGATGGCAAAGCTGACATTGTATACGGCCTTAATTGACATAAAATGTTTGAAATGCACGTTATCCAGCAATACCAACCACTGCCAGATTTTGCTAGGTTAATTCAAGGGATGCTACCTTTTGCTTCGAAGCCACTGGCACGGGAACAAACAAAAACGATGAAACCTTGAAACTTCAATGAATATATGTTACAAACGACGAGGAAATAAATCGTGGGAAAAGCGCCATAATAGTGCTAAAATGAAAAGCACCATATTCAGTAGATTTATCAGGATAGTCCAAAACCGGAAAATAATCCAGCAGTATTCTGGCATAAAAGGGCCTTCTGGTATATGACGTCACGTGGTTTCGGTTTTATCTAGTTTAAACCAAATACACTAGATCTGAGGACTTTGGAGTACCTGTTGTCTCCAGTTATCTTGGTCCTGATAAGCGGTGTAGATTGTGCAGTGATTGATACACGAAGTACCTGTCGTTTCTAGTTATCTTGGTCCTGATAAGCGATGTAGATTGTGCAGTGATTGCTACACGAAGTACCTGTCGTCACGGACGCCGTAATTTTCCGATTTTTTCCGATTGTTTTCCGATTGTTTAAGGTAAATTACTGGATAAACACTGCACCAATCGGAAGCCTAAAACACATGTCCCAGCCCATTTCCCCCGGGTCGCATCATGCCTAAGCGAAAGAGCAGGAGGGAGGATCAAAGCACCTAACACACTTCATCCACTAAAGGTGCGTGATAACTGCCAATTGCCGGGCCGACTGAAGCACGTGAGCACCTGGCCATATGCAGCCGATGAGCACACGTGTCGTTTGCAACCCATTCCGGAATTGCATGTCGACCCCAATCTAAATCATTCGATGCTTCTCACTTTGCCAAATGGACCGTGAAATGCGGGCGGGCAGTCGGTCCAGCCATCACTGGTACGCGCACGGCGAAGTCCCGACACCCGTTCTCAAGGGAGTTTCGAGAACGACGCATCAAGCACTTGCCATTAGACCGACCTGCACTAGGCCGGAATGTGGCCGCCGAACACGCTCTCCCCCTGATTCCTCACCTGGACCCGGCCCTGCCGCAGTGCCTGCCTTTACGACGTGTCCAAAAGCTTTACGAGGTGCGGCACAACGTCCAAATAATTGTGGTATGGTGACGATTTGCGACAGTGTCGCGTGCCTCTGAAATGTACCACTGGTGTCCAGAGGGTGGCTCGAACGATCAACAACATCACCTCCACTCCCTCCGGAATCGGTCTGAACAATGCACGCGTTAAACCCTCCTCGCCGCTCCTGGTGCAATTGCCACGTTACGCTCCTCAGTGGCCCTGGTGCAATGAGCAGGCTACGCTCCCCGGCCCTGGTGCAACGCTTGCCGTTGCCGTGCCATCAGCACGGCCGTGCACGGGGTCCGGTAGGCCTGTGGTGGTCGGCCATTTCCGCTGCACGCCGTCCAGCGGCGCCTAGTAAACATCAAATTAGTATCGTTTTCCAACCACAATTACCAGCACGCCATCCGCATGGTCCGCATGAACCGCATGGTCCACATGGTCCACATGGTCCGCATGGTCTGCATGGTCCACATGGTCCACATGGTCCGCATGGTCTGCATGGTCTGCATGGTCCACATGGTCCACATGGTCCGCATGGTCCACATGGTCCGCATGGTCCACATGGTCCGCATGATCCACATGGCTCGTATCAGTTCAAGTGCCGTGCTGCTGAGACGTGTGACGGTGCTATATTGCATGCCGCTTCCGAATAAATTCGACCATTGCAGGGCATGGATTCGTCACGTCGGGTCCGGCTCGCCGCTCGTCAGTTTACAGCCTTGCTGTGGACACTTCATTGTCATGACATAACCGTAACGCAACCGTAACGTGGCATAAACGGCAGCGGTGGGGGTGTGTGGGCTTTGTCCAGTTTCGGACCGCATCGCCAATAACCAGTTATATTGCCGGGGGTAGGCCGGCTGACTTTATGAGGCGACCGGGCGCTGTCTGCTAGGAAACTTCCGCCGCCGCCGCCGCCGCCACCGTGAGTCGACGACAAGCATCCACTGAGCTGGCTCCTTGTGGGAGACTGTGACGCAGTGGAGGACGCGGACAGGCTGGAGCTCATGCACAGTGGTGGTGTCGACAACACAGACATGCCACGGTGGTGTCGACAACACAGACATGCCCCTACTGACTGGGAACACAGGACTGTTGGTCCTACTGACTGGAACCACAGGACTGATGGCCCTAATGACCGGGACCACAGGACTGCTGGTCATACTGACCGGGACCACAGGACTGCTGGTCATACTGACCGGGACCACAAGACTGTTGGTCCTACTGACCAGGACCACAGGACTGCTAGTCCTGCTGACCAGGACCACAGGATTGCTGGTCCTACTGACCGGGGCCACAAGACTGTTGGTCCTACTGACCGGGACCACATGATTGATGGTCCAACTGACCAGGACCACAGGACTGTTAGTCGATACCTACGTATAGATATATATATATATATATATATATATATATATATATATATATATATATATCATGGCTTAGGCTGTATTGTGTCGGAAGTTCTGCATACCGGAAGTGGTGGACCAGCGGGCATGTGGTCCTTCAACTTCGCCATCCAAGTTGACCATCAGAGACAATAGCAGAACCGACGTTGTCAGACATGGTCGGACCTAGATGCTGCCGCTCTGCCATACTGGCGGCACTGTCATTGAAGGTCACACGGTGTAGGTCGTCACGAGGGCCAGTAGCCTCCCACTTGCCATCCACAGCTACATGGTCGCACCCGAATGTACAGCGGGTGATTTCCAGTCTGATAATAGCTACTGAGATCACATTTGCAGCTTGAAGAGTTATAAGTCAAACATCACAAATTGCGTCTGATCACTTACATCTCATGAGTCATATCTCGTAATTTTTGTCCAGACGCGGAGACGTTTGATCAAGAACTCTGTCACGGCGGCTAGACGCCAGGTGTTAGGTCCGATATTTCCTTGTAAACGACAAGAAAAACGAGCACTAGCGTGGGTGTTAGCAGGCTTGTTTATAAGCAACAGCTGGAAAGTCTCATTGAAGCGTGACATGACCAAACAATCGCGTTGATCAAGCTAGTTGAGCTGCACTGTGTTCAAGGGACGAGATTACCACCTACGGTCGTGACTCGTCTCTCTGCTGAACTTTTTCGCTGGATTTTGAGCGAATTTTGATTAGGTTTAGGCATGCTAGAAGGGACTCATGAAGGCCTCTGTGCTTCCGCTGCTGACCGTGGGGAAGCCGGACGTGGCAGGGTCGGACGTGGCAGGGTCGGACGTGGCAGGGTCGGACATGGCAGGGTCGGACGTGGCAGGGTCGGACGTGGCAGGGTCGGACGTGGCAGGGTCGGACGTGGCAGGGTCGGACGTGGCAGGGTCAGACGTGGCAGGGTCGGATATGGCAGGGTCGGACGTGGCAGGGCCGGACGTGGCAGGGTCGGATATGGCAGGGTCGGACGTGGCAGGGTCTGACGTGGCAGGGTCGGACGTGGCAGGGTCGGACGTGGCAGGGTCGGACGTGGCAGGGTCGGACGTGGCAGGGTCGGACGTGGCAGGGTCTGACGTGGCAGGGTCGGACGTGGCAGGGTCTGACGTGGCAGGGTCGGACGTATGGCAGGGTCGGACGTGGCAGGGTCGGACGTGGCAGGGTCGGACGTGGCAGGGTCGGACGTGGCAGGGCTGGACGTGGCAGGGTCGGACGTGGCAGGATCGGACGTGGCAGGGTCGGACGTGGCAGGGTCGGACATCCTGCGACGGACATCGAGCCGCTGATAGGTCACCATTGTTTGTAAATGGCGTGGCACATTTCGTGCGTTTACTGATGATACTTTTAATCGATTACGCTGTAATTACGCCAAATTACTGAACAAAAGAAGCAAGGCTGAATTAGGCACACCCGCAAGATAGCTAATGCATCAGCACAACTTGCAGTACAAAGCTATGGGATGCATACCCAGGTTGAGAGGCAGTCAGCCACCAGCCGCGTCATTGTCACTACTGCGTGGAGATGCATCACTCGTGGGCAAAAGTGGCATGCCAGACACAAGCTGCCCGCATGGCATCTATATGTTGTAGCGAGGACAGGCGTGAAACTAACAAAATGTTAACTTTTCCGTGGGTAAGTCACCACTTGAATGTGAACAAGGGCGTTATGAGCTGGACCCCAAGCTTTGGAGCAGCATGTCGCTGTCGGCGGAGGGAATTGAACGTAATTAAATGGTGATGTAGTGCATCTTTTCTTTTCGAATCGCATATCTAGTAATATGGGTTCGTGTCATGATGCTCCCCTTCCCGGCCCCAAGCATAATCAACATGTATTAATTGACGAATTAAGTGTTCCAGCGCTTTCCATGTCTTGCTTGGCCGGGAGCTGAAAAGTATAAATGCTTTAGAACATCTAACTGCATAGGTGGAGGCTCCGGGTAGTCGTTGTGGTGGTGGTGGTGGTGGCCTGGCCGACAGCTTGAAACAATCTAAATATTAGGCCTATAGCACACAGGACATAACGGATGAAAAATTCTCTGTGAATTATGCAGCAGTCGCCAATAGGTGGCCATACCATCATACCATCGCACGAAAATAGATGGCCATACATACCATTTTACCATCGCACGAAGACAGATGGCCATTGACCACACCTGCCCACTTCGTACGCTTTGAAGAAAGAGTATGTGGTAGGCCTTGTTTGAATATTGTTTAATCCGGGGATGCGTGAATAAACCCAGACTTCAGGGAGGAAGTGAAGCCACTCTGAAGTCTCCTTTCTCTGCAGAATCATGTGATTAATGTTGTTATTCATAGAGGGAAGCAGCTTTTCCGGCTTTTCTCTCACTAAGGACCGAGTCTAACCCTTTTCAAGCCAGGCCTAGCGCAATTTAAGCACGCTAAGAAAGCGAAAGGCCCGGCAATTTTTGTCTGGGAACAAAAATTGATTCGAGGCCATCACGGAATTCTCGGGAAGAGGTAATGGCCTCATAGCTTCCCTGGATCCACATGCCGTTTCATATGTTAAATGTAGGCAGACGTGTGTTCGACTCAAATTTTTTGAGTTGACTCACATTTGACTCATAGATCTTGAGATCCGATTCAACTCATGATTCAGAGCGGGTCAAAATTATTGGATTCGACTCAATTTAGACTCAGAGCTCACAAAGCATGATTCGACTCACGACTCAAACAGAAATTTGAATCGATTCAGATCCGACTCAGTGGTGTCAGACTCATGAGCCATATGATTCAGTGTGCACATTATATATATATATATATATATATATATATATATATATATATATATATATATATATATATATATATATATATATAATAATTATATAATATAGCCTGGTCCAAAAAAGGAAAGTTGAAAAATTGTTAGCTCCACAAGTTTTATTTTGTTACACTGTTCATGAATAACATTCAGACCAATTTTCAGGAAATTTCGTTTAATTTTAGGGGTCGCGCAAAAAGGTGTCTTTTTCCGACAGAAGAGAAACTGAAGGGATGTTAATTTTTGTTCTTCTTTCGCATAGCATAGCTCCTATTTTCTATGAAAACAAAATAACCTTAATAAATAATAATGCTTCATCGTGCCAACTTGAATGACGAAATGAGGTGGGACTTCAACCTGTCCCTCTACAATTCAGCAACCACCCTCTTTCATCAGTCGGAACAGGGAGGCGGCGACGGTGATTAGCCACGAGGCGGAGCAGGTATTGTTTCTGCTCTTCGTCCTTGGTCAGCGATGTGTTGAAGGTGTGGATGAGAGAAGCAGCTCTTTCTGCTGCATCGTTAACGACATTCAAAGAACCCGCAGACTTCTTCATCTCCAGGAACGTTGTGTTCGTCTCCCACTTGCCGGGGTCTTCCTTCAAGAAGGACGATTTTGCATTCTCCTTCCCCTGCTCAGCAATGACGTTAAACACCTTCAGCGTGGGGACGAGTGGTCTAGGGATAAGATGCTCGTCTCACAATCGAAAGGTTGTGGGTTCGAGTCTCACCTGTCGCTACTCTTCGCCCGCGACCAATCGGCGTGAGAGATTGGCGACGCTACATGACTCAACGGTCGACGTGTCGTAAAACCAATAACCAACTAACCACCTTCAGCGTCCTCTTGGTCACGAACTCCTCCAGCCCAACTCCGATATCTGGGACTCCTTGCAAGCGACGGAGGCACCCTGACTTCTTCTCCCGCTCAAGGTTGGTCACCATCTTGCGCTTCGTCACCACGTCCACCTCCTTGTCGAAGAACGCCAGTCCATCCAGGTGCTCTGCCAGATACCAGAGATGGCGTGCAAAGGCGGTGATGGCAGCATCTGCGACCTCTTTGTCTGGGTATGCTCGAAGGGTTTGGAGGAATTCCAAATCGTTGTGGGGGGCCTGTATGCCACACAGAGCCTCGTTCCAGAACCGGACAAAGATCAAGGCGACGAAAAGCGAGAGTGATCTGATGGCGCGCAATTCCTTGGCAGCGAGACGGAACTGGTCCCGAAAGAGGAAGATCTTCAAGACGTACAATCCCTTCTGCATCCACCGTGCGTGATGCGTCGGGCCTGGGGGCCGAAACTTGGCCCGCTGATCACCCCCTCCACCCAAGAAGAGGAGGCTTAGGCTGAGGAACTCGGCGTAGTCTGCTCGCACTTGTTGTTCCTTCATAGCCTGCTGGATGTAGGAAACCATGTCAATGCGCTGCTCTTCCAATCTGTGGTCGTGGAACATCTCACCTGGGGCACCAACGTACGTCTCTTGGTTGACTTTGGGCCAAAACATATGGAACCTCTTGAAGAGTCCAGTTTCAGGTCCTCCCGTTGGCCCGAAGACTACCTTGAAGACACTGGAGAGGACGATCTCTAAGACATGATGACGACAAGCTATCCACACTAGTTCCCTCCCGAGTCCTTCTTCAATCAGCGTACAAGCTCCACGGTGGAGACCCGTGTTGGAGGCCGTCGTATCGAAGATCAGGCCTTGAATATGAGGACGGAGTGACCAATCGTCAAGAGTCGCCATGCATGCCGCTGCTTGTGCCTCCCCGCTCCCCTTTCCGTCTTCGGCACAGCCAATAATTTCTTGAAATCGCCCGGGCCAGTAACGAGCACGGCCACACGGTCCACCGTTCCCCCATCCCCAGTGTAGTCTGGGAGAAGCTTGGCATCCCAGTGTAGGAGAAGTGGACCTTTGGGGGTGAAGTCTTGAGTGTCCGCTTGAAGCCGTGCCTGCCGCCCAGATCGCCGGACTGAGCTTCTGGAGAGGGTCAGATCTGAAAGATCATGGCCAAGGGCCGGGCCACGGTTCCTGCCACGAACACGGCTCCACGGCCCGGAAGGTTGACTCGATCGAGGGCTGATGCGACAGCAGGGGAGGCGAAAATGTTCTTCGGTCGTTTGGGAGGAGCTGCAGACGCTGTCGAGCAACTGGGAGTAGAAGTGAAGTCTTCGTCCTCCTCGGACTCGAGGTTGGAGGAGGACGTGGAAGACAGTTGAGCCGCCGCCACCGAGGATGAAGCTGCCTCAGCCTTTGCCTCCGACCTTCTCGCCTTCTCTTGTTCTTCCCCAAGTCGCTTCCGACTCTCCCTCCCCGCTGTTACGAGATCAGGGCCAGACATGCTGCAGGAGGTGACGTCCTCACGTTGCATTTGGTAAAACACACGATCCTCTTCAACAGTCATCTGCGCCAGAGCATCACTGGCTCCGATGTCGAAGAGGTCGCCGAGTGATGCGTGGAAAATCATCGCCTGTATGTCACCTCGCTTTCGGCTCTTCTTGAGGTTCTTGTATTCCCGCATCAACTTCTCCAACTTCCTCACACAGGAATCCAACCGCAGGGTAGGGATCCTTGCCCTCGTACAGATGGCACAGCAGGCTTCACAGGTCTTCTTGAAGCTTTCCGGGAAAGGCAATTTCTGCTTCAGGTGAAAGAATTGTGACATGCGAAGTACGTCACCTCGCGTTGGATGCCGTGCAGTTGAGAAAACTCAAGGGGACTCCATAATAACCACCATTCTGGTCCACTTCGCGTACTCGGTGCTGAGGAGGCCATCTGCAAAAGAGAGAAACCAAAGATGAGATATTGCGCGCCCTTGAAATATGCATGAAATCGTCCAAAATTTGGCATACAATACAGGCACATATAGTGGAATAAAAATAACCTCGTGGAGTGCACTTCCTTGAAACTTTTAAAATTACCATGTATGTTTGGACCATCCTAATTTATATATCTATATATATATATATATATATATATATATATATATTTTATTATATATATACATATATATATATATATACATTAGATATAATGTGATGTCAAAACAAAGTTATAGCAAAAATAATTCATTCAGCACAGTTCGATGTCAACGGATCTTCATCTGTGTCTAATTAAAGAAGGGAATTAGTATTTATTTAGACACCAACGAAGATGTTCTAACATCGAAACATCTGTTGAATATATTATTATTGCTATAACTTTGTTTTCACCTCGCATTAATTATCATTCGTCATGAACTGTAATGGTCGATATATATATATACAGATAAATGCATGTGCATGTGCATAAAGTAATTGACTCAAAAAACATTAACCAGATGAATGGTTGTCAATGCATATGCAAAGCAATGAGTGCATAATACTTCAATCCACATCAGCATGATGCACAACCTGAATCATATATACCTGACACACATCACCTAACTTCAACATAGCACCCAGGTCCTGCACTGCAATAGGTATCCGCACATAATAAAATTTCGTTGGTTTGTTACGGGCCCCCACGAAGTTGGTTTGGTAGCGGGCTTGAAGGTTTCCCTTCACCATTGGTTTATATTGCAATTTAACCGACTTTCTCTACGCTATCTTGCATATTTTATGGCAATATAGCGTACTTTGACATATTCTAATTGAAAGACCTATTCTTTAGCTTCAGCAAAGGGTATCCTAAATGACCCAGTAATAATCGTCCGGCCTAACAATGTGCCATTTCCGGCAGGCTCACCATCGAGCGCCTCCAAAATAAAGGGATGGTTCCCGATATTGGTAGGCTCCCTCTACCGTCCATTTTACGTGTTCAAGTTGTCACCCTCGTTCAAGGGCGGAAGAATGGACATTCAGGGGAGGAGGCTAAGTGCGCCATAGCTTCTTCTCCCCAGTGGCAGGAGAGTTTCTGAAAGGTAACCACAGAAGACCGCCTGAAATGGTAAGGCTACCACAGATGATGGCCTCAGCTGAGATACCCCTCGCGCAAATGACCTCGCAGGAGCCGAAGGGGACGGCTTCGGGAGCGGACACAGCAACGGCACCACTCGCGATATGATCTGGTCACTATGTGCATGACCTGCCAGCGGTCCGCGAACTGGACCGTGAACACCTGACCCGCTGTCTGCACGATGGTCGCTGACAGCCGGCGGCTGTGGAAGGCTGACGTCTTCCTATTTATTTATTTATTTATTTCACGATGTATGCCCTCCACGTGCAGTGGCTATTACGGACAGTCCTCTACGATTTGTTTTGGAAATCACATTTTAAAATCATATTTAGGTACTCCAACATCCGTAGGTTTTAAGCAATCCAATATCAGTGCGTTTAAGTGATTCAATATCGGTAGGTTTTAGGCCGTCCAACATCAGTAGGCTAGTTTAGGTTACATTAGTTTTTATTGATAATTGCATGTTATTTTTAATTATATACCACCACATTCAAAACTCATTCCCCACACTTCCCATATGGTGCTGAGTCGGGACAGCATGCATCCGTAGTCAAATTATATTCTTGGGCTGATTTCTTAGATAGAAGTACTTGAACTTGAAGTGCTTATACCTTGGGAATTTTTCATTTTCCAAATGAATGAGTGTCAAATTCGTTGAAATCACATCAGAAAACACCAGAAAAACAACATTTTGATCAAAAATGTTTGCCATATTTACACAAATCCTGTAATTGTCGATGGAAAGAATCAACCTCAATATAGGCATCACTCACTTGTTATCTCATGATAACCTCTCCTTTACATAGAAGTTTGAAACATTACTTAAATTACACAGGTCAGGACTTCGAACAATCGTGCTCCAATCACCTGAACAAAACCTATATAATGCCACACATTCCAAAATACTTGATACTTTTAAGCAATAAAATTGAACATGTGTTACTATAACAAGAACAATGCTATTTTTCAACAACAAAAAAGATTATGCTTGTATTCCAGACTAAGTTTTAAGATATAACAGAAGACATATACAAACTGGTTAACATATGTTATATCCAGTACACATTTTCTTCATATTTAGGAGAGAAAAAAAAACTTTTTCAAATGTAAATGTACCTAATTGATATATTTGTCACCTGGTATCATTCTTTGTCCATTCTGTTAAAAAAAATGCAGCTCATAAATGCACCATTTCAGTTAGCAGATCTGACCCAAATCATCTATTTCTCATACCTTTGACCCTAACTTAGTGTAACTATAGCTTAGTGGTAAATGATTAACATGAGGGTCTTATCATGACTGTTATTTAAATGCACTAAGAACATATTTTCTATCAACAAGCACAACATTTGGTAGATTTCCAGTTTAGATCACAAACAAGGTTTTGATAGAGATGTTTGAATGCATGCTTATTAACATGACTAAGATAGTATAACCACTTATTTCCATTGCATATGCTTAATCTTGGTTGAAAAGCAAAATAATACCAAAGCCAAACAGGATGGCTTTCAATTGGCTCATATACAATAACTAGTTATTTAAAGCTTTAGAAATTGCAAGGTAACCCAACATAAAATTAGCTAGCCTAATCCAGTTTCTCAGAGAAAAGTATCAAAATCTTGAAATAAAAGAGCATAACCTAACCAGGCCTATCCATCTTTTTCTTTGGTGGAGGAAAAACATTGCCAATATGCAAACAAAGTAGGCAAAACACAACAAAGCAATCTTGCAAATGATGTAAGCAGCAATAATACAGAAACGTTTCAGGATTACCCTGGGTTTTGGCTAGTGTGACTATTATGGTGGGAATAGCTGATGGTAGCAGACATTTACTTATCTGCAAAGAGGCAAGGTTAAACCGTTCTTGCTTCAGGTTTCTTCTCTTATCAATTTCTTTTAAATGCTTTGAGCATACTCTTGGTTCCCCTACATTTGACAACTTAGACACATGTTTTATTGTGTGCCAAGAGATTTTGCTTAGGCAGAATCCTGATGAAAATGGTGTGACCAGATTTCTTCTGTATTAAAGTTGCCTGCCCAGTTCCACTTCTATCCTCTGGTACTGTACAGTAAGGCATGACACCTGAAACAGAGATGTGTTCCATTCCAACATTATATCTAGATGCTGAAATCATACTACAGGAAATCAGACTGAAACTTATTGAAAGTTTCAGGAAGGCATTCCTAGATCACAATGGTATTGTACATAAAAGTTCAATTATGCATGTATCATCAATAATCCATGCAATATTCATCAAGGAAGAATGCATCATGCTCTGGGTCTAAATAAAAGTGACCATTGCGTATGATTTGAGAAAAGTCCTCTGCAACCAAATTGATACAATATTTAAAAACCTTCGGATGACGTCATGCGGGTTTGAAGGAAAACTTTGATCTACCTTCTAGTAAAGGTACCTTGGGTTTGATATTTGTCACACGCGCGTCTGATATGATATCAGACGCGCGTGTGACAAATAACAAACCAACGCAATTTTATTCAGTGCAGATGCCCATTGCAGTGAAGGACCGTTTCGGTTCCATATTCTTTTTCACAATTACAACCCATTTCTGTGTTGTGCTCCTGGCACTAGGATTCACTCATGCATGATACTGATTGTGAATACAAGCTTAACATTAATAATTATTTGTAGTTATTGTCATTGGTTTTTGGTACATAACTTCAATGCCCCTCATTCTTTACTGACTGGCAGATGACAAGTTGACAATTGAATTGCTAAGCATGAATAATTATGCTGTGTTTTACTCCCTACTTTGTGTCATGACATAATATTCACACAGATACATGCTTTATATCATTTGTTCATGACTTGCATTTGAGTCACAAGACTCAAATGACTCATTGTGATTTGAATGATTGACTCATGATTCAACTCATATATTTTTAGAAAGATGTGATTCAACTCACGACTCAAGATATATTTTGGGGAAAAAAATCAATTCAACTCGCGACTCATCCAAAAAACGATTGATTCATGAGTCGAATCTCGATTCAACTCGAGTTGAGCACACGTCTGAATGTAGGCAACAACAAGGTGAGCACAAGTCAGGGTGAACACAAGTCGGGGTGAGCACTGGGTGAGCACAAGTCAGGGTGAGCACAGGGTAAGCACAAGTCAGGGTGAGCACAGGTTGAGCACAAGTCAGGGTGAGCACAAGTCACCATTCGATGCATACACCGGCTCTTGAGGACTATAGAAGACAGCGCACGTGGGTGGTAGTTTGTATATAAGGTAGCTTGTTTGTAACAGTGCCAGCCTGGTGGACTTCCAGCTACTTCGATCGCCTTATGTAGAGCATCTTCCTACGCGGCAGCATTTTATTCTGGGCAGCAGACTCCGGCTGGCTGTCTCATGGCATTATCATTAAGGCACAGTCATCACAGACCGCAGGTAATGCCTAACTGGTGCGCCCTCGCACAAGAAAAATCCTCCCGCCTTTCACTGGCCTTCCCTGTCTTCCATTTATGTCACAATGATTCGTTGTCATAGCTTGATGTCTGTCTGAATGATGATGTCAGTCATATCAGTCATATCAATCATATCAGTAGAATCAGTCATATCAGTCATATGACCCAAACCAGTCAGAAATGATGATGAGTCGTTGCCATAATTGCCCCAAAATAAGCGTACTTAAGGAGAGCAGGGGGCTCGGGTCCCCTCTGTTAGCGAAGAATAAAGCAATATTTTTACAGTGTGACAAAATATAATTGTGAAATACCTTGAACGCTGAAATAAAGTTATCGAAATGCAAGTACAGTTTCGTTGTGGAGGGTGTTGGGCATTGTCAGACTCTTTTCTTACCAAAATCTCAGTCGCGCCACTGGTCATTTCCCACGGTCACCGTAGGAAAAATCCTACGGTCGCCTCTGGTCGTTGCTGCCAACTTGGAGCGGAGGCGGAGTAGTCTACCTGCCGCCTTGAACTGATCAACTGAACGTGGCATGGTGCCGTGGGCCGCCACCCGTGGGCCACCACCCGTGGGCCACTATCCGTGGGCCACTACCCGTGGGCCACTACCCGTGGGCCACCACCCGTGGGCCACCACCCGTGGGCCACCACCCGTGGGCCACCACCCGTGGGCCGCCACCCGTGGGCCACCACCCGTGGGCCACCACCCGTGGACCGCCACCCGTGGGCCACCACCCGTGGGCCACCACCCGTGGGCCACCACCCGTGGGCCACCACCCGTGGGCCACCACCCGTGGGCCACCACCCGTGGGCCACCACCCGTGGGCCGCCACCCGTGGGCCACCACCCGTGGGCCACCACCCGTGGGCCACCACCCGTGGGCCGCCACCCGTGGGCCACCACCCGTGGGCCACCACCCGTGGGCCACCACCCGTGGGCCACCACCCGTGGGCCACCACCCGTGGGCCACCACCCGTGGGCCACCACCCGTGGACCACCACCCGTGAGCCGCCACCCGTGGGCCACCACCCGTGGACCACCACCCGTGGGCCACCACCCATGGGCCACCACTGCTGTGCCATCAAAAGTTGCTCTTCACCTAGTTATCGGATGTCTGTGCACCTCCATAGTATTTTATCCACCCAGTGATATCCTTAGCGGCCTACGCTGATACGCATAGTTTTATCAGCTTGCGTGGTGCCTATTAAGTCGACGAAGGATTAGATCACGTATTCTCAAACGGATTGGGTGGGGGGGGAGGACTTGCGACCTGGTGGATGGGGAGAGTGGAAGGAATAGGAAAGTGAATCCGATAAGCGGTAATCTGGCGGCGCACACGTTTCTCTGAGCACACGGAGAAGCCCGACGGCCTGCTGCAGTCGGACATGTGCACGGATTTGGTGTGCGATTGTGCTCAGTGCACAGCGTGAGCCATTGTGAGCCACTGTGAGCCATTGTGAGCAATTGTGCAGAGGCTCATCGCAGCTCCACCAGCCGCCCACCCGCCCCTGACGAGGACAGCCGACGCAGCAGGGAGGCGGCACAGGGTAGAGAGGCAGGGAGGCGGCACAGGGTAGAGAGGCAGGGAGGCGGCGGCACAGGGTAGAGAGGCGGGGAAACGGCGTAAGGTAGAGTAGCAGGGAAGTGGCGTATGGTGGAGAGGCAGGGAGGCGGCACAGGGTAGAGTGGCGGGTAAACGGCGCAAGATAGAGTAGTAGAGAAGTGGCGTATGGTGGAGAGGTAGGGAAGTTGCACACGGTGGAGAGGCAGGAAGTGGCACAGGGTGGAGAGGCAGGGAAGTGCCACAGGGTAGAGTGGCGCGGAAGCGGCACAGGGTGGAGAGGCAGGGAAGCGGCACAGGGTGGAAAGGCAGGGAAATGACACGGGAAGAGTGACAGGGCAGCGACACAAGGTAGAGTGGCAGGGAAATGACACAGGACAGAGTGACAGGGGAGGCGGAGCGCACCGCACCACGGAGTGAAGATTAATGCTCATGTCATTACAGTATAAGTATTCGACCAGGGTGACTTCAGTGTATTCTAATTATCGGGACAGAGGTCGAACAGAGTGCCACTGGAGTATTTTAATGGTAGACATCGTTGCAAATTCACCGTGGACGGTTCCTTTCGAGTGTAATTGCGCTATGTCGTGACGCCATGCTGATGAAAGGGGCGGTCATTATCAGCTGTATTTCCTGATGATTACCGGGATGGGTTTGACGTTCCGCTGATAGGCTAGGTATATGGAACGTGAAGGTTACAATATTGGACCGTTCTTTGGAATTGCTACAATATTTGTGTCTACTTCAACAGACGCGCTTTTTTGGCATCGGTGTAGAACACATTCTTCTTCCTATCCGTTGTCTTTGAATGCATCTGACCGATTTTAATCCTCGCCAGGCCGGCCGACAAATTCACCTTTGTCTGGTCGGGGGATGGGGGCCCTCTTGAACACCCCACTCACACCCACTAACTTCCGATCTACGTAAGTTCGGATAAAGTACACCGTTAGAATGCTCTGGCTATGGAGAGCACGATACATGCCTTATATTTGCATTTTGGCCGATGATGACGTTACCAGAAGTTAGATTAGGATACTATACTGTCCTCGCTTTAAATCCTTGGTAATTAATTTTAAAAGGGCAGAGTTTGTATTATTTTGGTGCTGCTGCTTTAAGAGATAACAGGGATGATGTATTTCGTAGTAAACATGGCAACGTCGGGTGAGATTCAGACTTCAAAATCCGTTTACGATCTGTGCATGTTAGAGACACAGAGATGATGTTTTTGGCAAACCAATATAGCCTGGAGCTCATATAGCAGCTTATTTCTTCATTTTCAGCCATGCTGAGGTCATTAAATGTCATCATAGTAAGTGAACCTAGTGACATGGCCTTTTTAATGGCTTGGATGAACACATATGTTCGGGTCTTTTCAGCATAACTGCAAGCAAAAAGTATACATCTGTTTGATATCCGAAAATCCTAGTGAGTAATCAGATCACACCGCATGGTCAAGCTAAGCAAGTTTAAGCTAGAATACCATTGGTACATCACTTTTAAGCATTACATTTTGTTTCCAAGAAGAAATGATATGATGCCGAAACATCTTTGTAAACGGTTCAACTTCTGATCTCGTGACTTGACCTTCGGTCACGCTGGGACACTATACAGATTAATAAAACGATCAGCTTAGCCTTCGCCTAAGTGTATGCTGTTTGGAAAGTAGTTTCATGGAGAGACCAATTCAGATCAAGTAAGATCAGGCCACACGAGGTTAGATTATCCCAGTCATTAGTTGGTCATTTAATGTCATGTCACACGATTTAAGCGATGCTGAAAACTAATTCGCATTTGACTTCACGAGAAACAGCAACACTGCATACCTGTAAGATGGCATTGTGTATACCTGGTGCTTCGCCATACACAATGGCGGTGCTACCTGTGGTATGGTGCTACCTGGTGCTTCGCCTGACTTGATGTCACTGACCTTTTACGTATTTCAACCAGAATAATTATTACGTGTTCTCTGTCACTTCCAGCGTCAAAATTGCCACACACCCAATTTACCACACTCAGCACGACAAAAAAACTGGTCAGCAACCTTGACTTTCATTACAATTTCCCGAGAGCAACGTTGTTCGGCCTGATGAAAGGACAATATGTTCTGAGTTTGGAGTTGATATGTTGCAACTACTCCGAATTGTGGCACCTCGAAGATTTTGTAATAGGTATCGCTCTCTTTGACCAATCCGAGGTCAATGATCTTCGATGACCCCGACCTGAAATGTGCACGAGTTATGAAAAACAGCTGCATTGGAAGGCACTGAAATTGTATCGCTGCGTCTATTCATTCGGTGAATGTCAAAGAAAAACCTGAGAGGGAAGGGATCTCGAGAGTTCCGCCCCCCTCACGGCCCGATGAGTGCTAAGGAATTATAGCGGCGTGCTATTCTGTGATATTACTTTCCGCACCACGCATACCATCAGCGCCATTAATCCATACTCTTGTATTTATTCTTCAGGACGATATTTCTCCGCCACGAATGTTGAGCTTCACCCCCCCCCACCTAACTCGAACGCGTGCAATATTTTATCAGGGATTATTCGGGTTGCTTATGGTTATAGGCTCTTCCAGCTTTTCTTGGTATACAATAAATTGATGAATGCTTAGAACAACTGTTTAAAACCGGGGATGGGTAATTCCTCGAATGAAAAATATATACCCACATACAATCTCCTCCTGAGGCCATGGTGTCTAAGGTAATTCGCGTGTTGAATTGCATTAAATCCCATATAATTGCAACTTAGGAGTCCATGCAACCAAGTGCATCTTTTTCTTTTTATCATTGAACTGGCATATTATCAAAAATATATGCAGCGAAATCAAGGAGGTTATGACCGGTCCGTATGATAGCTAATACATCTACCGCACAGCGCGTCTAACTAAAGTCAGGGCATGTCAGACTGACTAGGTCACCGAGTGAACGTTCATCGTGTTTGGCTTCACATGCATGTGCTTGTGTTAACTTCACATGTCATTAATTCACCAGATAATCCTACATGCACACAGTGAGGCGACTTGCATGTTGTCGAACTAGGTCAAACGAGGTCAACTGGTTAAGATGCAGTATTTCGTGCCACATTACCATATCACCGAATCACAGTCATCATCAGCTTATGCAGAATTCGATACACACACACATTATGTCCCACACACCCATAACTGATTGATTCCATGGTCGTCCGTCCAGCTGGCAGCTGATGCCCATATCGGTTACACGTCAGACCCAGCCCCTGGCCATTGCCCATTCCATGGTCGTCCGTCCAGCTGGCAGCTGATGCCCATATCGGTTACACGTCAGACCCAGCCCCTGGCCAGTGCCCATTCCATGGTCGTCCGTCCAGCTGGCAGCTGATGCCCATATCGGTTACACGTCAGACCCAGCCCCTGGCCATTGCCCATTCCATGGTCGTCCGTCCAGCTGGCAGCTGATGCCCATATCGGTTACACGTCAGACCCAGCCCCTGGCCAGTGCCCATTCCATGGTCGTCCGTCCAGCTGGCAGCTGATGCCCATATCGGTTACACGTCAGACCCAGCCCCTGGCCATTGCCCATTCCATGGTCGTCCGTCCAGCTGGCAGCTGATGTCCATATCGGTTACACGTCAGACCCAGCCCCTGGCCAGTGCCGATCGTCTGCCAACGACGGTCAGACCAGTCCGCGCCAACAATTTCACATCTTTGAAGGCCCAATTAGGCCAAAGTTGCCAGCATATTTCACTGTAGGAAGGTCGGAAGTTGAGTGGCGTGGCCATTTGGAGATTCATGAAAGTGCACAACTGCACCGTTATCCGCTCGAGCGAAACTTAGAACACAGAGGTGATCTACACCAACATGTAAGCCAGTGACGTACTGAATGGGGGAGGGACAGAGCCTAAAGAAGCAAGGAAATTCTTTTCCCCAATCAGCAGGGACTGAAGTAAAAAAAAACGTGCCTGGGCCCAAAAACAGGTGAAAGTAATAATATCGCGTCATGGGGTAGACAAATAGAGCCGGGTTCCAGAAAAATCACGTCGGTAGACGGAAAAGCCTCCTGCTCAAGACAAATTCAGAGGTTACAAAAAATAGTTTGGGGCCCACGAAACTGGCGCCTGGGCCCGAAAAATCGCGCCGGAGCACCCACAAATTGCGCCGTGCCCCAAGAAATTTCCCTGAGATTCCTCACAAATGTGCGTTCCTTTCTCCACATCAACACTGCGGGACTCTAAAAGTATACCAATAGCCAGAAAACGTACCGGAGCCGTCAAAAATGCACCGGATGCTTAAAAAACGACAGTGCTTTAAAATATGCGTCCCGGCCCTAAATATACACATCGGGAGCTATAAAAGGGCTTACTTCGGACCCTGGAAACGCGCCGGGGCACTCAAAGCATACCGGGCCGGAAAGACGGCACAAGGGCCTCAAAGGCAGGCCGGGCCCGCAAAAAGTGACATGGTCCTGAACAAACGAGCCGGGGCATTACATAAACACATCGGGCTCTTCGAAATCGTGCCCGTTCCTCAAAGATGCCGTGGGTCCACAGAAAAGCGACAAAGCCCTGAGAAGCGTCAGAGCTTTGTCGCTTTTCTGCGTCAGGGTCTCAAAAACGGACCGGGGCCTTAAAAATATAATGCAACCCTAAAACACATCAGTAAACTGAAAATAAAAGCAGCGCACCCTAAGCATACCGAACTGGCGCAATCCATCGTTCGGTAGAAAATCTGGGAGCATAATTAACCAAATGTTGAGGCACATCAAAGCTATTTCAACAGGTGTAACAAACTTGCACAGGCGTAATGTGAGCGGTGTGAGCTGACTTATCAAGGAATGCAATACAAACCTTGAAATCCGGTGACGTGGAGACTATGGTCGTAAGCTGGGCCCTCTCCACGGGAAAATTAAGTTGTCATTAATTATTTTCGTAACAACAAAAATTGGCCCCTTTGAAAAAAAAGAAGTTGTCGAAACCGAGTGACTTATGAAAATATGAATTGGCTGGATACAATTAAAATTTACCCCCCCCGATGTAGATCATAAGCCGATCGAGTCTTAACAGCTATCACCGGGTAGCAACTCCTGACCCGACCGTCTCAGACGTCCTTCCCACGATGGGAAGCCATCACCGGGTATCGACTCCTGACCCGACCGTCTCAGACGTCCTTCCCACGATGGGAATCCAGCACCGGGTAGCGACTCCTGACCCGACCGTTTCAGACGTCCCTCCCACGATGTGAAGCTATCACCTAGTAGCGACTCCTGACCCGACAGTCTCAGACGTCCTTCCCACGATGGGAATCCAGCACCGGGTAGCGACTCCTTGACGCGACCGTCTCCTCACGACGTCCTTCCCACGATGGGAAGCCATCACCAGACGTCCTTCCCACGATGTGAAGCCATCACCGGGTATCGACTCCTGACGCGACCGTCTCAGATGTCCTTCCCACGATGGGAAGCCATCACCAGACGTCCTTCCCACGATGGGAAGCCATCACCAGACGTCCTTCCCACGATGTGAAGCCATCACCGGGTAGCGACTCCTGACCCGACCGTCTCAGACGTCCTTCCCACGATGGGAAGCCATCACCGGGTATCGACTCCTGACCCGACCGTCTCAGACGTCCTTCCCACGATGGGAAGCCATCACCGGGTGGCGACTCCTGACCCGACCGTCTCAGACGTCCTTCCCACGATGGGAAGCCATCACCAGACGTCCTTCCCACGATGGGAAGCCATCACCGGGTAGCGACTCCTGACCCGACCGTCTCAGACGTCCTTCCCACGATGTGATCCGCTTGGACACGGAGTGCAGGGAATGGGATAGGACTGGCCAGAGTATGTGGGCCTGAAGTGTGCTGTTTGACACAATTAGCTTGACTTGTGCTATCATTCGACACAGAGGCAATATAGATCAGCCCCTCTCACAATGGTGACAAGCTCTGGTAATTGCCATGAAAACTCGGGCACGCGATTGCGCAGCAGCAGCCCTGCATGCGGTTAGTCAGCTAAATCACCTAAAGCTACTGAAAAATAAAATATACATTGCATTGATTCGTTCAATCCTGGAATACAATGCGTTTATCTTCGATCATATATCCCCCTCACTCACCAAATCACTAGAATGCACACAAAATCACGCACTCCGCCTCATCACACCGCACCATACCGCACACCGCACCACACCTATCACCAGTCTTCGGGGTGAGGTCAATCTCCCTAGCCTACAACACCGCAGAACACTACAACTCGTTAGGTACCACTTCCGAACAACAACACAACCAAATCACCCCTCCAATGTCGCATGGTCTAAACCCCCGGTTCGGCTCTCCAAAAACAAAAATAAATACAGCATTTCTATTCATTTGAAGCAAGTTCTCAAATCCACCCTGAAATTTCCTGATGTAACCCCTGACCGCGCTCCCTCCCTTCTCCCATTCTGGCACATGAAACATCCCAAACTCGAGTATCTCTTTCGGCACAACAAAACCCTACTTACCCCCATGGACGTTCAAGTCAAATTCTTTGAATATCAAGAGGTCCACCCACAACACACATTCTTTTACACTGACGGCTCCCGTACCAGCAATGGTACGGACGCCGCCTGGTGCGGTGGGCCCGACACCGGCCAAATCAAATTAACAGTGCATCATTCGGTATACACAGCAGAATTAGTCGCCATACTCACTTGCCTCCAACACATCATAGCACGTCACATCACTACCCCTACCACAATCTGCACTGACTCACGATCCTCCGTTGACGTCCTCGCGGCCATCCACAACACCACACACCCCACACTCCACGCCATCCGACACCTCTATCATGACAATCACGAACACCTACAGCTCACTCTTCTCTGGATCCCTGGACATAGGGGTATCCCGGGTAACGAACGCGCGGACGGCCTTGCAAGGGCGGCAATAGATCTCCCCCAGGATAATCATGCCCCAGTTCCACCCGGTGATCTCCTTACTGTAGCCAATATGTTATTCCACAAATATATCCAGGCCTGCTGGTCACACGACACTACACACCTACACACTATAAAACCCACACTCTCCAACTGACCATCTTCCCACCAACACTCCCGTTTGAGTGAGGTGGTACTCGCCAGACTCCGCCTCGGACACACCAACCTAACACACAACTATATTTTTCATCAATCACATCGGCCCCCGATCTGCACCACGTGCCGAGTTCGCATCACTGTCGCCCACGTTTTACTCACATGTCCAGCATATGCTCCTCATCGCCGCGCCATTCTCCATTATTCCGACTACAACCATATGCAGATATCGCTCCGGGCACTCCTCGGAAATGACCGCTCGGCACTCCTCGATCTGCTCCTCCGGTTTTTACACAATACCAAGCTTTCCGAACTGATTTGATTTCTCTATCACACGTTACCCGGCTCCACCTTATTTGATGAGAAGTTGATGGGTACATAACACGCGTTACACCCTAGGTAAGCTGTATGACTGCGTTACACACGTGTTCCTTTCCGTCGTCCAAAAACACACACATATAGGATATTTTACACTAGGTAGGAAGAGACCGATCCAATTTGGCAAAACGGACGGTTCTCCTTACAAATTGCGCTTGGTTTTTTACCTACGGGTTTTCCAAGCTGCTTGGATTTTTACCTTCTCAGGTTTTCCCAAGCTTTAACTCAAACATGCACCTACACACACAAGGTCGGGCCCGACGCCTACGACTCGCCCTGGGCGCCGGGCCTCCGCTTCGCCTTTCAGGTCGCAGGTGGGCAGTGGAGCCTCTCTGCAGGTTACGATGCTGTCCACCCTCCAAGTGTTCTTCTGATTGCCGTGTATGTATGTATGTATGTCCGTGTGTGAACCTGTATGCTATGTATGTATCGGCCTTTACGCCACGTTCTTTGTTTGCCGGCGTCTCTTCTTTCCTCTCTTGCTTCTTTGATATAACCGGATGCCACATAAGCCGGATTAACGTAACCATTTCTTTAACGTAACGAATCTCTAGCGGATGGCACTCTGCCTCTGCTAAAGATGGAAAAAAATGAAAAATGACAAATATACATAGATTTACTTACCGACCATGTCTGAAGGTCTGCCAGATAGTTACCTAAGTAAATATAATGCAGCATTCGTGGGCACTTTTAAGCTCGTAGTGCGTTCATGCACCCTTATGTGAGCCTCAGTTTCAGTGCACATCCGATTTCTGCACTGCACCGCCTGGCATCGGAGAGGACTATTGGGTACGCAAAACACCATTATCCACTGCGTACGTAAAGTGTGACGAAGTGCCAATTATGACGTAGTGCTGAGTATGACGCAGTGCCAAGTGTGACAAGTGTCAATTGTAACTAGTGTCAATTGTGACGCAGTGCCAAGTGTGACTAGTGTTAATTGTGACATAGTGCCAAGTGTGACTGGTGTCAATTATGACGTAGTGCCAAGTGTAATTAGTGCTAATTATGACGTGGTGCCAAGTATGACGAGTATCGAATGTGAGCTGGATGCTAATTCAGTGCTAATTGTGACATGTTGCTGAGCGTGACGTAGTGCTGAGCGTGACATTGTGCTGAGTGTGACATAGTGCTTAGGGTGACATAGTGCTTAGGGTGACATAGTGCTGAATGTGACATAGTGCTGAGTGTGACATTGTGCTGAGTGTGACATAGTGCTTAGGGTGACATAGTGCTTAGGGTGACATAGTGCTGAGTGTGACATAGTGCTGAGTGTGACATTGTGCTGAGTGTGACATAGTGCTGAGTGTGACATAGTGCTGAGTGTGACATAGTGCTGAGCGTGACATAGTGCTGAGTGTGACATTGTGCTGAGTGTCACATAGTGCTTAGGGTGACATAGTGCTGAGTGTGATTTAGTGCTTTGTGTGATATAGTGCTTAGTGTGACATAGTGCTGGTTGTGACAAAGTGCTGAGTGTGACATAGTGCTGAGTGTGACATAATGCTGAGTGTGACATAGTGCTGAGTGTGACATAGTGCTGAGTGTGACATAGTGCTGAGTGTGACATTGTGCTTAGGGTGACATAGTGCTGAGTGTGATTTAGTGCTTAGTGTGATATAGTGCTTAGTGTGACATAGTGCTGAGTGTGACATAATGCTGAGTGTGACATTGTGCTGAGTGTGACATAGTGCTGAGTGTGACATAGTGATGAGTGTGACATAGTGATTAGTGTGACATAGTGCTGAGTGTGACATAGTGCTGAGTGTGACATTGTGCTGGGTGTGACATAGTGATTAGTGTGGCATAGTGCTGAGTGTGACAGCGCACCGCCTGGTGGTCACGACCGACCAGAGTCGGGCCGGTACCACAGCGGAAACTTTTTCTCTCTTACTTGCTCGATACGACCGTATGCCACGTAAGCCGGTTTAATGTAACTCTTTACCTACGTAATTCATCTCTAGCTGATGGCACTGTCACTGCTAAATATTATTTTGAAAAGAAAAAGCACAATCCTATATGTTTTCGGGAATGCTTACACGGACATCTTCGACTTGAATGCAAACAAATGACCTTTAATATGATGCATTCTCCTTATTTTCACCCATAACTGGTGGCATGCTCGGTGACAACAATCAAGCAAAACCGTGCCAGCTTAGTTGGAAAATTACGATTTGCTATCGCTGCTGGTAACGCCTTTTAGTTGGCACCCTTCTCGGTATCAAATTGGTATATTTTGTCATATAAACAAGCATGAATCATATAATATATGCATTATAATATAAACAATTATGACTGGCACTGCTGATCTGCATCTATAGCTAAAAGCATGACGGTATATTACAATATCCTGGTGGAAGACAAAAAAGAGTATCCTTTCAAGCAATGCGCCCTCTCCGAGGAGGACGGCAGCAATGCCCCCTCTCCGAGGAGGACGGCAGCAATGCCCCCTCTCCGAGGAGGACGGCAGCAGTGCCCCCTCTCCGAGGAGGACGGCAGCAATGCCCCCTCTTCGAGGAGGACGGCAGCAATGCCCCCTCTCCGAGGAGGACGGCAGCAGTGCCCCCTCTCCGAGGAGGATGGCAGCAATGCCCCCTCTCCGAGGAGGACGGCAGCAATCAACAAACCCTGATGGATAGTGGTATACCCGTGTAGGGCACCAGCTGACCGCTGACATCAGACCCTGGCGGGCAGTGGTATCTTTGAGGACACCCGCTGACACCAGACCCTAGCGGGCAGTGGTATCTTTGAGGACACTCGCTAGCATCAGACTCTGGCGGGCAGTGGCATCCTTGAGGACACCGGATGACATCAGACCCTGGCGGGCAGTGGTATCCTTGAGGACACCCGCTGGCATCAGACCCTGGCGGGCAGTGGTATCTTTGAGGACACTCGCTAGCATCAGACTCTGGCGGGCAGTGGTATCCTTGAGGACACCGGATGACATCAGACCCTGACGGGCAGTGGTATCTTTGAGGACACTCGCTAGCATCAGACTCTGGCGGGCAGTGGTATCCTTGAGGACACCGGATGACATCAGACCCTGGCGGGCAGTGGTATCCTTGAGGACACCGGATGACATCAGACCCTGGCGGGCAGTGGTATCTTTGAGGACACCAGAAGACACGACGCCGTGTTAGTGGTCTTGCCGAGAAGTGCCCGTTGACACCAGATACACGCGGCCAGTGACCCCACCCCAGGTGCGCACGCTGACGCGGCTGCCTCGCCTCACCGACATCTAAGAGATGAGCCGACGCAAAATTGAATTAGCTACCAGCTTGAGCGGCGGCATGGAAGACAAAAGGCCGCTGCTGCCGAGGTGGCAGACGGACGGCGGGCGGCGGCCCATTCTGCCGATCATCCTGCACTTATTACAGGCCGCCACGCACCGCCATAGGGAGAAGGTTAACAGATGTTATTACTTGAATTAAATTGCTATTGCTCGAATCAAGTGGTTTAATAAAGAAGAATGATTCGGCCGGCGAGGCCCTTTCTCCCGCCAGATTGGCAGAGCGGAAGACAATGCGGCTGGGATCTGATCTGGCGCGGGCGCACCATGACACTGCAGAGCACGATCGACCTGACCCGAATTAATAGTCAACACAATGCACCTGATTTTGCCGCCATCAACTCGGCCGAAAAAGCGTGGGAACGCGGCGTGCAACGAAAGCGTCACGTCATTTCGAGATGGCTGGCGGAGATGTGCCTGAGAGGTGGAACGGGCGGGACAGAGCTCGGGAGGCGAGCCGAGTCTGAGCGCAAGGCAGAGTGGTGTTGGAGAGATGCGCCGGAGCGTCAGCCTTGCCTGACTCTGGGTGGGAACAGGCGATGCTCTGTTCGCTTGTGAAGCCCAACAACACGGCCATTGTACACAGAGGTCTGTCTTTGTGTGGGAATGCAGCTCCAAAGCGGCTGAAGATGGAATGCTAGTTTCAGTTAAAAGTGGGGATCTGATTCGCCTGAAACGTGGTTAACTAAATCTATTTTGGAACTGAACCTTTTCCTCACGTTCATCATCGAAGCAGAGATCGGTGAGAAACGTGTGCTCAATCGACAGTTGGAGAATCGACTAGACGTCATGCAAGGAGCAGTTGAGCAGATTATGATTTCCGACATTTGTCTTGTTTTATATTCTGATTCAATGGTTGTGATGAATCTGAATGAAACAATGAAAGAATTATGAATTTTCCTCATTCCTCTCCTTATTGCATTTTACGGCATTGATTGAAATATCATTTTGACTACAAAGAGAAGCAAATTGGTTGCAATCTCATAATGACTGTCAGAGTTGTTTGAGTCTGAACTACAATTCTGATTCTCATTTTCCCACAAGTTCCCAAGTCATTGACGATCCAACTCCCCCACACGAAAAAAAATGTAAAGATTTTGCGAAGTTGAATTGAAAAGACACGAGTCAAGTCATGAGGCGATCAAAAGTACGTTCTGTGATGGTCTCCCGCCGGGACGTCTAGGGCGGAGAAGACATCGGATTACTGACCTGAGATGGAAGCAACGAGCACCCTCAACTGGAGATGAAGAGCATTGGGGGCTTCTGGATAGTGCTGGTGCGAATCATGCACCTCTCAAGTGCATTAAGTTTATAAATACAATGCTCCCCCTGCCTCGGATGCCACCTTGGAGCTGATGGCACAGGGCCGTGGACTTATCGCCCGAGATGGTAAGACCCCTGACTCCTGGCCCTGGACTGTCTCGTCAGGTCTGCCATCCGACGAGAGATCATGGAGGACATCTCCAGGAGCGTAAACTGGCAGGGCCCTACCGCCAGCTTTCGTAACATCAGTGGCAGATTATTGAGGGCGGGAGGTCCACTGGCGCTGTGCCTGATGACACCACCGATGAACTTAACGATATTTTGTGTGGGTGTCGGCCCTCTGGTTGACAGTGGCGTCTGAGCCAGGGGAAAACCTCGTCCCATCTCTTGTAGGCTCCCTAGGGTGGGAGGATATACTTTCAACATAAACTCTATTTCCAGCCAATTTCTACAACGTCTTCTCTTTTCTATGACATATTCAAGAGCGTGTGTTGCCGACTTCATCTGTACTCGGACTCTCGAACTCCCTTTCCATGATATTGGTCATGTTCTTTTGCACATTATCAATACCTGTATCTTCACTTCTGTCCTAGAATGGACTGCTGTCCCAGCAGTTCCTGCTGTTTGGAAGCACTCTATAATTCATCCGATTCACAAATCTGGCAGCACTTTTAAGGTCTCGAACTTTAAAATTATATACATTGTTCCTGCCGTTCCTAAACCCATTGAATGGATTGTGCTGTACAAGTTTTATTTCTACATGTCTCGCAATCACTTATTTTCATCTTCCCAACATGCTTTCCGTTCTGGCCACTCTACTGAAACTGCCCTCACATGTCTCTGACCACATTATCTCCCTACGGACCAGCATGAAATTAATCTTCTCTGTTTTCTCGACCTCTGAAAATGCGTTGGTGTCTTTGATCATAATAAACTCCTATCCAAGCTTCAGACCTACCGTATTGATCCGACCTGGTTCGCCTCCTAGCTCTCTGGTCACACTCAATATGTTTGTGTAGTCGACGAATAGGGGCGCCGTCAACTTTCCAGACCGCTTTCCAATCCAGCTGGTGTGTTGCGGGGATCTCTCTCGGACCTCACATGTTCCAAATGTGCCTAATGACCTCTCCCTATTGGCAGTTAAGGCGCACGTAACGCAGTACGCTGATGATACTCAAATTGTGGTCCCTGGCAAAAAGATTCCCTCCCTCATCCGACAGCCTCGCTAGAACTTCCTCTTGCTGATCTCGACCATTGGTTTCATGATCATGGCTTCAAAGTAAATACCACAAATTGTGTTTGGCTTTCATTCAAATTGTCGCCGAATGACGCCCGTCACTATCCAGTTCTGAGAGGATCCTGTCCCTGAGCGTTCTGAGAGGATCCTGTCCCTGAGCGTTCTGAGAGGATCCTGTCCCTGAGCGTTCCACAGTGAGAAACCCTGACGTGTTTCTCGAAAAGCGTCTCACGCGGGACATCCATGTCTCTTCCCACGTCAAAAGGTGTTACGGTGTCATCATCGAGCTGTTCCATGTGAGTCATTGCATTTACTTTGGCCTACTTCCTATTATTGTTAACGCCCTGGTCATTTCACATGTTCGTTACTGTTTTCCATGGAGTAGTCAGGACTCATAATTTGAGAGGGAACATTGTTGCTGGTAATTGGTCAGCGCACATTGAAAGTCGTTCCATGGCTTATCTACGGCTCATGACGTTTTCAAGCCTCCCGCCCCGATTTAACATGCCGGCACTAAGTGACGAAAACGTACAGCCAAACTTTAATGTAGGAAGTGCATGAGGAAAAATACAAATGAGATGCTTCAAAGCTCCGACTTTAACGAAAGTAACAAGAGTTGGGCATGTCCATAACGTCTCACTGAATTGGCTTGCCAATATGCAAGCCAGCCATCAGTTGTGGCCCAAAATACCAACAAGCTTAAAAAGTCAGCAATTCTGTTGCAATCTCATGCAGAGGTATTTCCAAACATGAAGCTGAAAAATGCCCCCGTTTTTTTTTTCGCTTTTTTAATGCCCTGGATTAGGTGAGGCTTTCAAAATAATCCACAATAGATAATCTCAATCTTCACTGACAAATTATCTCCGGCATAGCCATCCGAAAGGGTTGCTCGGCACATGCCAGCGATTTTCCCCCGACCATTGTAAAACGCCACCAGGTTTGGTGAACACTGCACACACATCTGGTACGAAAAATAATGCATGTGTGGCATTTTTGGATTTTGAAAATGTTCGCGTGATGGCATACAAGCCACCTGTGGCCTCATTTCTGTGTCATTTCATGACGGACCGGCGAGCTATCATCTCACCTCTGTCCTCATTAATCGTGCACGCTACCAAATCACACGAAATGTCCATGGGTTCGTCGACAGATGTGCACACATTCGTCGACAGACGTCGACACATTCTGGCGGCCACTTCGCTGTTCTGTCTCACGTAGATTCAGAATTTGCTGATATTCGACTTCTCGTGAAAACGGGTCCGTTCACCTTGCGCTGCAGTGTTGTTAGTTAACTGGAAGTGATGAGATGCCACTGAACTCGCTCGTGACGCACAAGACTGCTGCCTCACTGCACCTTCCCCCCGCGGTTTGTTCTCAATTGGAGGCGTTAGAGTTCCTCATCCACTGACACGGTGAATCCTCATTGCATTTGTAGGGAAGGACAGGCTCACTAGGTAATGCAGAAGACTTGGGCAATGAAGAAGACTACGGTAATGAAGATAAAAATGCATTTGACCACATAACTTGGTTCACAAATAGTGGCTCAGTGCCAGAATGAGGTGATTGGTTAAACTTGAAACCGTCAAAATTGTTTTGCGTACTACCATTACCAGGCCTACACCACAATAGCTGGGTGGACATGTGCAAACTTCGCTAAAGAGGCGAGAAAAACATCGCTGAATCGGAAGGAAAGGTGAGGCTCGGGTATCATCAATAGGCTTTTGAGGGTTTCCATTCCTGGATCTGAGGATAGATCCTTGCTGTGATCACCTTAGTTTTGCTCATGGGAAAACATGCATTGGAACGATGCGGTTTTGTAAAATGTACAATTGTTGCATCCTCTGGTCACCACCTTTGGGTACCAGGGCCCCATTCACCCACCTTTGGGTACCAAGGTCCCATTCACCCACCTTTGGGTACCAAGGTCCCATTAAATTCTAAATACGGATTTGCTTCGGTACACCGTGGGATTTGATGGTTAATCGTGTATTTGTATCAATACCAGACACTTGGCCAATTATTTGCCACTGGCTTCAGAGGTTGGATGTATCGCTGCTAGAATGTACGCAGATGACACGTCCTCTGCTGTTCCACGGTCACGGCTGCATCGAGCTGATGCAGATACAGATACATACTTGTGTTGAAGTAATTAACGATGAACTTGTGATTATTACAACCTCGCGATAATATGATCAAACAGCAGGGCAGAAAAGGTCAACATCACAAAACATGCTGAACATACTGAACCACATCGGCATGTTCGAAACACCAGGTGCTCCGTGGCTGAGCATGTTTCGCACCAAATGTGATGTGTCACCAGTGTCAGTAATGACAGCTGAACTTGTTCAGCAGGGATCCATCCCCCAGCGGGGATCCCTCGCCCAGCGGGGATCCCTCGCTCAGCGAGGATCCCTCGCCCAGCGGGGATCCCTCGTCCAGCGGGGATCCCTCGTCCAGCTGGGATCCCTCGCCCAGCGGGGATCCCTCGCTCAGCGAGGATCCCTCGTCCAGCGGGGATCCATCCCCCAGCGGGGATCCCTCGCCCAGCGGGGATCCCTCGCTCAGCGGGGATCCCTCGTCCAGCGGAGATCCCTCGCCCACGCGCCCAGTTCGATGGCAACAGATCCGATGTGACGCGACGGCCACGCTACAGCGATTCATTCAGCGCTACTCGACGGACCGTGCTTCGGGAAGGCAATGAAAGCTGAACAGCACACCACGCTCTGGAGAGGGCTGCAGTTCAGACTGCACAGCACATCAAGTTCTGAGAAGGGCTGCAGTTAAATCTGCACAGCACACCACGCTCCGGGGGAGGGCTATAGTGATAACAGCATCCCGCACAGCAGCGGGAGCCTGCGTGCAAAAGGTCGGCGCCGGAGCCAGGTGGACGGCTTACAATGTCAAGCCGTCAGATCTGGACGACATCGCCGTGTAAATACGCACTCACACATGTCAGCAATGATAAAGTGTCTCTCGACGACGGTTACCCGTAAGCTGAACCATGCTTTGCGGAATGCTTGCTCCTCATGAGTCGTTCTCCCAGGCAGTGCACACGGTGCACGCTGTGTGTGTTACGATCCCAAGCATTGCGTACGGTGTGCCTGTACGCTTGCGTAAGCTACGTTGTTGAGGCTAACTACCGTTACTGGTGGATGGGAGTGCCGTTGCTGGTGGATGGGAGTAGCCGTTGCTGGTGGATGGGAGTAGCCGTTACTGGTGGATGGGAGTAGCCGTTACTGGTGAATGATAGTAGCCGTTACTGGTGGCTGGGAGTAGCCGTTACTGGTGGATGGGAGTAGCCGTTACTGGTGAATGATAGTAGCCGTTACTGGTGGCTGGGAGTAGCCGTTACTGGTGGATGGGAGTAGCCGTTGCTGGTGGATGGGAGTGCCGTTGCTGGTGGATGGGAGTAGCCGTTACTGGTGGATGGGAGTAGCCGTTACTGGTGGATGGGAGTAGCCGTTACTGGTGAATGGGAGTAGCCGTTACTGGTGGATGGGAGTGCCGTTGCTGGTGGATGGGAGTAGCCGTTACTGGTGAATGGGAGTAGCCGTTACTGGTGGATGGGAGTAGCCGTTACTGGTGAATGGGAGTAGCCGTTACTGGTGGATGGGAGTAGCCGTTACTGGTGAATGGGAGTAGCCGTTACTGGTGGATGGGAGTAGCCGTTACTGGTGAATGGGAGTAGCCGTTACTGGTGGATGGGAGTAGCCGTTACTGGTGAATGGGAGTAGCCGTTACTGGTGGATGGGAGTAGCCGTTACTGGTGAATGGGAGTAGCCGTTACTGGTGGATGGGAGTAGCCGTTACTGGTGGATGGGAGTAGCCGTTACTGGTGGATGGGAGTAGCCGTTACTGGTGAATGGGAGTAGCCGTTACTGGTGGATGGGAGTAGCCGTTACTGGTGGATGGGAGTAGCCGTTGCTGGTGGATGGGAGTAGCCGTTACTGGTGGATGGGAGTAGCCGTTACTGGTGGCTGGGAGTAGCCGTTACTGGTGGATGGGAGTAGCCGTTACTGGTGAATGATAGTAGCCGTTACTGGTGGCTGGGAGTAGCCGTTACTGGTGGATGGGAGTAGCCGTTACTGGTGGATGGGAGTAGCCGTTACTGGTGAATGATAGTAGCCGTTACTGGTGGCTGGGAGTAGACGTTACTGGTGGATGGGAGTAGCCGTTACTGGTGAATGGGAGTAGCCGTTACTGGTGAATGGGAGTAGCCGTTACTGGTGGATGGGAGTAGCCGTTGCTGGTGGATGGGAGTAGCCGTTACTGGTGGATGGGAGTAGCCGTTACTGGTGGATGGGAGTAGCCGTTACTGGTGGATGGGAGTAGCCGTTACTGGTGAATGATAGTAGCCGTTACTGGTGGCTGGGAGTAGCCGTTACTGGTGGATGGGAGTAGCCGTTACTGGTGGATGGGAGTAGCCGTTACTGGTGGATGGGAGTAGCCGTTACTGGTGAATGGGAGTAGCCGTTACTGGTGGATGGGAGTAGCCGTTACTGGTGGATGGGAGTAGCCGTTACTGGTGGATGGGAGTAGCCGTTACTGGTGAATGATAGTAGCCGTTACTGGTGGATGGGAGTAGCCGTTACTGGTGGATGGGAGTAGCCGTTACTGGTGAATGATAGTAGCCGTTACTGGTGGATGGGAGTAGCCGTTACTGGTGAATGGGAGTAGCCGTTGCTGGTGGATGGGAGTAGCCGTTACTGGTGGATGGGAGTAGCCGTTACTGGTGGATGGGAGTAGCCGTTACTGGTGGATGGGAGTGCCGTTGCTGGTGGATGGGAGTAGCCGTTTCTGGTGGATGGGAGTAGCCGTTACTGGTGAATGGGAGTAGCCGTTACTGGTGGATGGGAGTAGCCGTTGCTGGTGGATGGGAGTAGCCGTTGCTGGTGGATGGGAGTAGCCGTTACTGGTGGATGGGAGTGCCGTTACTGGTGGATGGGAGTAGCCGTTACTGGTGAATGGGAGTAGCCGTTACTGGTGGATGGGAGTAGCCGTTACTGGTGGAGGCGACTGGCCGGTCTGCCGCACGCAACGCCGAGCTCATCCAGCATCAGCGCTGGTCCAGCTCACCCTGCCTGGTATTCCCGGAAACGCAAGGTCATCGCGCACGCGAAAATCGAACCAAGTGGTAAAGGCCCGTAAAATAAAGTTGGACATTAACAGTCCACATACCTTAAGTGCACAATTGATTGGTGGTTTATTTGAGTATCGTATCCATTGCCAAGGAGCATGCATATGGCAGTGTCAAGGTGGGGAACGATCCCGCTACCGCACAGCTACTCTTTGTACGTAACCTCATTGTGCCTTTGATCTCTTCAATAATTCGGTGCGCTACATCCGGCGCATTATGTTGAACGTTGTTCCCAGCGAAGATTCCATTAAAAACTAATGCAGATATAACCTACATTCGCGGCAATGTGCTGCCTGGTATGTTCCATGATGCTCTTACTGTATAATGGCGTGGTTATTTCAAACTTATCACTTTGGCTTTTTGTTTCATTTGGTATGCTCATCAATGCATTTCCGGCATTTCTTATAGGTATCTTTTTCTTATCCCGTTCAGTGTAGTTCATTTTCTGCTATTGTTTATTTTTGTGTGATTATTATATTATTGTTCTTCCATTATGCACAGTTTGTTTACGGTCTTCAATGCTCATAGATTATTAAGTTCATCTAAGGCATCCTACATGGACCTTTTTACATCAATATTACACATGATACCATCGAGAGCTTAACGAAAGTCATCGATGAGTACTATGCATCTCATCGCCAAGACTTGGCTTGCCAGGGTCAACCAGTGACGTATCTTCACGGAAAAGTAGCTCCGGGTGGCACCTGGCATCACGCCATCAACATCGTCAACACCAGGGGTCAGGTGATCTCACTCGACGGCACCCTGGGACCACTTCACACACAGCCAGTCTGAGCTCACTCGACGGCACCCTGGGACCACTTCACACACAGCCAGTCTGAGCTCACCCAACGGCACCCTGAGACCACTTCACACACAGCCAGTCTGAGCTCACCCAACGGCACCCTGGGACGACTTCACACACAGCCAGTCTGAGCTCACCCAACAGCACCCTGGGACCACTTCACACACAGCCAGTCTGAGCTCACCCAACGGCACCCTGAGACCACTTCACACACAGCCAGTCTGAGCTCACCCAACGGCACCCTGGGACCACTTCACACACAGCCAGTCTGAGCTCACCCAACAGCACCCTGGGACCACTTCACACACAGCCAGTCTGAGCTCACCCAACAGCACCCTGGGACCACTTCACACACAGCCAGTCTGAGCTCACCCAACAGCACCCTGGGACCACTTCACACACAGCCAGTCTGAGCTCACCCAACAGCACCCTGGGACCACTTCACACACAGCCAGTCTGAGCTCACCCAACAGCACCCTGGGACCACTTCACACACAGCCAGTCTGAGCTCACCCAACAGCACCCTGGGACCACTTCACACACAGCCAGTCTGAGCTCACCCAACAGCACCCTGGGACCACTTCACACACAGCCAGTCTGAGCTCACCCAACAGCACCCTGGGACCACTTCACACACAGCCAGTCTGAGCTCACCCAACAGCACCCTGGGACCACTTCACACACAGCCAGTCTGAGCTCACCCAACAGCACCCTGGGACCACTTCACACACAGCCAGTCTGAGCTCACCCAACAGCACCCTGGGACCACTTCACACACAGCCAGTCTGAGCTCACCCAACAGCACCCTGAGACCACTTCACACACAGCCAGTCTGAGCTCACCCAACAGCACCCTGGGACCACTTCACACACAGCCAGTCTGAGCTCACCTAACGGCACCCTGAGACCACTTCACACACAGCCAGTCTGAGCTCACCCAACAGCACCCTGGGACCACTTCACACACAGCCAGTCTGAGCTCACCCAACAGCACCCTGGGACCACTTCACACACAGCCAGTCTGAGCTCACCTAACGGCACCCTGAGACCACTTCACACACAGCCAGTCTGAGCTCACCCAACAGCACCCTGAGACCACTTCACACACAGCCAGTCTGAGCTCACCCAACGGCACCCTGAGACCACTTCACACACAGCCAGTCTGAGCTCACCCAACAGCACCCTGGGACCACTTCACACACAGCCAGTCTGAGCTCACCTAACGGCACCCTGAGACCACTTCACACACAGCCAGTCTGAGCTCACCCAACAGCACCCTGGGACCACTTCACACACAGCCAGTCTGAGCTCACCCAACAGCACCCTGAGACCACTTCACACACAGCCAGTCTGAGCTCACCCAACACACCATGGGACCACTCACACACAGCCAGTCTGAGCTCACCCAACAGCACCTGGGACCACTTCACACACAGCCAGTCTGAGCTCACCTAACGGCACCCTGAGACCACTTCACACACAGCCAGTCTGAGCTCACCCAACGGCACCCTGAGACCACTTCACACACAGCCAGTCTGAGCTCACCCAACAGCACCCTGGGACCACTTCACACACAGCCAGTCTGAGCTCACCCAACAGCACCCTGGGACCACTTCACACACAGCCAGTCCGAAATCAAGCGACTGCTGGTGGAGTCGGACAAACCTGGACAGGGAAAACTATGTGAACAAAACACACACTATAAAAAAGAACGAAAAACCACCAAGAATACTTGAATTGACTAATATTATCGGAAGAACAAAAATATAATAAGAATGTTTAATAATGATTAGTAGAACAATCAGCAGAATGCCAACAGCCAGCAATTGGTCTATATCTTCTCGAAACGTAAACATTGGTTCGATTACTTAGCTCATTGATTGATCGCACGATTGATTTGGAGATGATGATGACTTTAGACGTGCCGTCTGTAAATTACAAGCGCAGAGAACATGGTAGGAGCACCATATCAAGGTCATGTCAATTAGTCGTACCTAATGTTCCGTGAGTTTCCGTAGTCGTTCCTCGTGTTCTGTCAGAGTTTCTGTAGTCGTGCCTCATGTCCCGTCAGAGTTTCTGTAGTCGTTCCTCATGTCCAGTTAGAGTTTCTGTAGTCGTTCCTCATGTCCCGTCAGAGGTTCTGTAGTCGTTCCTCATGTCCTGTCAGAGGTTCTGTAGTCGTGTCTCATGTCCCGTCAGAGTTTCTGTAGTCGTGCCTCATGTCCCGTCAGAGGTTCTGTAATCGTGCCTCATGTCCTGTCAGAGTTTCTGTAGTCGTTCCTCATGTCCCGTCAGAGGTTCTGTAGTCGTTCCTCATGTCCTGTCAGAGTTCCTGTAGTCGTGCCTCATGTCCAGTCAGAGGTTCTGTAGTCGTTCCTCATGTCCTGTCAGAGTTTCTGTAGTCGTGCCTCATGCCCAGTCAGAGTTTCTGTAGTCGTTCCTCATGTCCCGTCAGAGGTTCTGTAGTCGTGTCTCATGTCCCGTCAGAGTTTCTGTAGTCGTGCCTCATGTCCCGTCAGAGTTTCTGTAGTCGTTCCTCATGTCCCATCAGAGGTTCTGTAATCGTGCCTCATGTCCTGTCAGAGTTTCTGTAGTCGTTCCTCATGTCCCGTCAGAGGTTCTGTAGTCGTTCCTCATGTCCTGTCAGAGTTTCTGTAGTCGTGCCTCATGTCCAGTCAGAGGTTCTGTAGTCGTGCCTCATGTCCAGTCAGAGTTTCTGTAGTCGTGCCTCATGTCCCGTCAGAGGTTCTGTAATCGTGCCTCATGTCCTGTCAGAGTTTCTGTAGTCGTTCCTCATGTCCCGTCAGAGGTTCTGTAGTCGTTCCTCATGTCCTGTCAGAGTTTCTGTAGTCGTGCCTCATGTCCAGTCAGAGGTTCTGTAGTCGTTCCTCATGTCCTGTCAGAGTTTCTGTAGTCGTGCCTCATGCCCAGTCAGAGTTTCTGTAGTCGTTCCTCATGTCCCGTCAGAGGTTCTGTAGTCGTGTCTCATGTCCCGTCAGAGTTTCTGTAGTCGTGCCTCATGTCCCGTCAGAGTTTCTGTAGTCGTTCCTCATGTCCCATCAGAGGTTCTGTAATCGTGCCTCATGTCCTGTCAGAGTTTCTGTAGTCGTTCCTCATGTCCCGTCAGAGGTTCTGTAGTCGTTCCTCATGTCCTGTCAGAGTTTCTGTAGTCGTGCCTCATGTCCAGTCAGAGGTTCTGTAGTCGTGCCTCATGTCCAGTCAGAGTTTCTGTAGTCGTTCCTCATGTCCAGTCAGAGGTTCTGTAGTCGTTCCTCATGTCCCGTCAGAGTTTCTATAGTCGTGCCTCGTGTCCAGTCAGAGGTTCTGTAGTCGTTCCTCATGTCCAGTCAGAGGTTCTGTAGTCGTTCCCATGAGCAGAGGTTCTGTAGTCGTGCCTCATGTCCCGTCAGAGTTTCTGTAGTCGTGCCTCGTGTCCAGTCAGAGGTTCTGTAGTCGTGCCTCATGTCCCGTCAGAGGTGCCGTAAATGTCTTGGTCGTTTACTTATTGCTCGTGTCAAATTAAGCAAATATACACCAGGATATATGCACGACTTTTCTCCGTCATGAATGTCCTGAAAGCACAGTTCCAAGGCTTTCACTGAACAATCGAGCATTAAGCAAATCAAATGATGCTATCTGGCTCGATGCTATCGCTGATAGCGGAACGTTTTGCAAAAATAAAATTAAATGGCCGCCGACATGACAGGTCTGCTGTCTGACGTGAAACACCCGAGTGAGCTTGACAGGTGCCATGGGCGGTTAATTATCGGGTCATTTACGACAAAATCAAGCTTACCGACGGAAATTCGTGCCACAGCACTTAAAACAATCATGGAGATCACGGACACCATGGGCATGACCAAGCCAGTTAGTGTCGTGGCCATAAGTAAAAAAGAAAAAATTGGCTGCAGCGGGAACTGTTTGCTGACATCGGTTAGGTCGGACCTGGAGCGTGCACAGTTGTCGGTCGCGGTTCCGACACTCGTCCGATCAACACGAACTGCCCGTCCTACATGACAGTGTCACGCCACAGGCTACGTGACAGTGTCATACCACAGGCTACGTGACAGTGTCACGCCACAGACTACGTCACAGTATCACACCACAGGCTACGTGACAGTGTCACACCACAGGCTACGTGACAGTGTCACACAACAGGCTACGTGACAGTGTCATACCACAGGATACGTGACAGTGTCACGCCACAGGCTACGTGACAGTGTCACGCCACAGGCTACGTCACAGTGTCACACCACAGGCTACGTGACAGTGTCACACAACAGGCTACAGTGGCACACCACAGGCTACGTGACAGTGTCACACCACAGGCTACGTGACAGTGTCACACCACAGGCTACGTGACAGTGTCACGCCACAGGCTACGTGACAGTGTCACACCACAGGCTACGTGACAGTGTCACACCACAGGCTACGTGACAGTGTCACGCAACAGGCTACGTGACAGTGTCACGCCACAGGCTACGTGACATTGTCACGCCACAGGCTACGTGACATTGTCACACAACAGGCTACGTGACAGTGTCACACCACAGGCTACGTGACAGTGTCACGCCACAGGCTACGTGACAGTGTCACGCCACAGGCTACGTGACATTGTCACACCACAGGCTACGTGACAGTGTCACACCACAGGCTACGTGACAGTGTCACGCAACAGGCTACGTGACAGTGTCACGCCACAGGCTACGTGACATTGTCACACCACAGGCTACGTGACAGTGTCATACCACAGGCTACGTGACAGTGTCACGCCACAGGCTACGTCACAGTGTCACACAACAGGCTACGTGACAGTGTCACACCACAGGCTACGTGACAGTGTCATACCACAGGCTACGTGACAGTGTCACGCCACAGGCTACGTCACAGTGTCACACCACAGGCTACGTGACAGTGTCACACCACAGGCTACGTGACAGTGTCACGCAACAGGCTACGTGACAGTGTCACGCCACAGGCTACGTGACATTGTCACACCACAGGCTACGTGACAGTGTCACGCCACAGGCTACATGACAGTGTCACGCCACAGGCTACGTTGAATAACAAAAATTCACACAAACATGCATGCCTGTATGCACATGATTTGATCGTTGGCGGCTGGCCAAAGAACTAGCGGTGAGCAGACTGCGCACGATGATAATCAGCTTGCGAAGACAACTCTTCATACTTCACAATCGGTTTTCAAGTCCCTCGTCTTCTGTACATGAATGTCCTTAACCATGTGTGGAGAAGCTTGGAAATTATTGATGAGACAGGCAGAATGCAGGCAATAAGTGCTACCACTTAGGTTGGTCGTGCCCACCCCATAGGATCCCATGTTAAGAGATTCAGCACGAGTAAGAGATTCAGCACGAGTAAGAGATTCAGCACGAGTAAGAGATTAAGCACCAAGTTGGTGGGGTCCAGCCCTCACCAAAGGCCTATGAGACCCCACTGCTGTCCTTCACCCCGGCAATGGGGGAAGATGGTCTACCTCATGCAGTACGGGAGGGGGGGGGCAAACAATTTTATCCGCCCTCACCCCCACCTCACTAACGTTTTTTTGTACAAGATAAAAATGTTTTTGTTAATTTTTTTTTTTTTTTTTTTTTTATTTTTTTATTTTTTTGTTTACTTTTTTGCTGAACAAACAGGTCAGAACAAACAGGTCAATTTCAGGGTGCATTTAGTTACCCATCTTTGCCAAAGTTTCCGGACTCTGGTCGCAAACCAAGTGCGATTTTGTGCTCCAATGTTGATGATTGTAAAATCAGACTTAGTCTAACACAGGTGATACGTGCAGATATCAAGGTACTTATATCTTCCAGAGAACATACCTGGAAATATGTGATAAATGGCTGAAGATGGCAATATTCGAACCAGATGTTGCTCAAGAAAAGGTAATGCATGTCACCAAAGCAAATCCTGCTTTCCATCAGCTGGACATTCTTGGAAAAACCAATGATTGTAATTCCACCAGGACCAAAAAGAAATCAAATATAAAATTGTGAACTCGAATTCGGGGATCCTGGTCCCATAAAAATGAACTCGGCTTACATCATTACTCTGGGTTAGACATCTTACTTCATAATAATCAGCAATTTAGCCTCTAAAGTACTATAAATACGTGTGCCTTCGGGACGCTTCAGGTCATATCTTAGTCATACGGCAAGATAGTGACTTGAGACCGGACATGGTTCTAGAGGACATAATGACATAACCAAAGTTATGCACGAGGAAACAGTTTTTTAGTTGAACTCTTAATTTCACCTACGGACCTGATCGGTTTGTTTGTTTATTGGGTAGTTCTCGACGCACTTTATGCACGCTCACGGCTAATGGCGCTGCCCACACTGTCTCGTCGGTGGGCCGCGGGATTGGGAAATACCCCGAGTGGTGTGAGTGTTGAACCCGGGACCTTTGGTACCCAGAGCTCAACACATTAACCAATCGGCCATCCCTGCCTGGGACCTGATCGGGTCACATTTAACCCCGATCAGGTCCAGGGATCAGGTTTGACCTTCGTGCATATGCCATTGTTTGATTGACGATGGTATGGGCGCTGCATGATCGGTGCAGTCGATGTGCCCATAAACTCCAGTACCAACCTATCGGTAATGGGTGACCTTGAACTTTGTGAAGTTTATGAAGGCAAACTATAAGAGCTACATCAATAGGTTTTAACTTTTTTTGTAAAGCAAACGTTTTCATGTCACCCCTTTTTATTTCATTGTTCGATCCTCGTAGTTTTCCAATGGGAAACAACTTACTCGAAATCGGTCCGTTCCGAAAATCGGACAGTCATAGTCATTATGGAGAACGGACGCCTATATGGGATATTTAAAAGCAAACCGCATTTTTTTTTTTTTTATTTGGCAGCCAAATCATACCCGTCACGTCACACATGACACATCACAAATCACACATCACACATTTCACATATCGCGTTACATGTCCCACGTCGCACGTCGCACATCACACGTCACACGTCACACATCTCACGTCTCACGTCACACGTCACACGTCACACATCACACGTTTCACGCCTCACGTCACACGTCACAAACCAAACGTCACATATATCACGTCACACGTCACACATCTGACTCCTCACGTCTCACGTCACACATCACGTCACGTATTTCGCATCTCACGTCACACGTTAGCATCACGCATCACACATCATACGTCACACGTCACACGTCGCACGTTTCACGTCACACATCTCACGTCACACACCACCCGTCACACTTCACGTCACACACATCACATCATTTATGTCACGTCACATATCTCACATCTCACATTTCATGTCACGCACCACACGTCACACTTCACGTCACACACAGCACATCACATATGTCACGTCACATATATCACGTCACACGTCACACGTCACACTTCACGTCACACACATCACATCACATGTGTCACGTCACATATCTCACATCTCACGTCACACACCACACGTCACACTTCACGTCACACACAGCACATCACATATGTCACGTCACATATCTCACGTCACACGTCACACGTCACACGTCACACGAACAACGGCCGTCACGGCGCCGCCGGTGCCCATCCGCTGTCGCCGGCGCGCCGCCGCGATGATTTGCGGCATTATTGGCGCGGCGGCGGCCATCCCGGCGCTGCAGCGCCACCGAGCCGCCGCGCTGCCGTGCACGCCGTAACGACCGCGACGGCAGTATAGATACAGGCGTCACGTCGCACTGCGCCGGCAAGACTCGCACTCCACCGCCGCCGGTCATAAAGATATATCTGGCGATCCAGCGGCGACCCAGCGGAGGCCCAGCGGAGGCTCAGCGGAGGCCCAGCGGAGGCTCAGCAGCGCACCACCGGTCACCCGGCGACGACCCAGTGGCTCGGCGGCGGTCCGGCGGCCTATCGGCGACCCGGCGGAGACCCAGCGGAGACCCAGCGGAGGCCCAGCGGAGGCTCAGCGGAGGCCCAGCGGAGGCTCAGCAGCGCACCACCGCGCCGGTCACCCGGCGGCGACCCAGCGAAGGCTCAGCGGAGGCCCAGCGGAGACCCAGTGGCTCGGCGGCGGTCCGGCGGCCTATCCGCGACCCAGCGGCGACCCAGCGGACGACCCAGCGGAGACCCAGCGGAGGCCCAGCGGCGGCGAAGCAGCGGAGACCCAGCGGTGACCCGGCGACGACCCAGCGGCCCGGTGTCGGCGGTCCAGCGGAGACCTATCGGCGACCCAGCGGCGACCCAGCGACGACCCAGTGGCGGCGCCAGCGGCCCAGTGGCGACAGCGAAGACCAGCGGAGACCCGGCTAAGGGCGACCCAGCGTCCCAGTGACGGCCAGCGGAGACCCAGCGGAGACCCAGCTAAGACCCAGTGACGACCCAGCGGCCCAGTGGCGACCCAGCGGAGACCCAGCGGAGACCCAGTGGCGACCCAGCGGAGACCCAGTGGCGACCCAGCGTCCCAGTGTCGGCGAACCAGCGGAGACCCAGCGGAGACCCAGCGGAGACCCAGCGGAGACCCAGTGACGACCCAGCGGCCCAGTGGCGACCCAGTGGTGACCCAGCAGCCCAGTGGCGACCCAGCGGAGACCCAGTGGCGACCTAGCAGCAAGCCAGTGGCGGTGACCCAGCAGCCGAGTGGCGGTGACCCAGCGGCCCAGTGGCGGTGACCCAGCAGCCCAGTGGCGGCGACCCAGCTGCCGCCAACAGGCGCCGAGCAGTCCTGGACTCAGCGCAGCAGGCAGCGGGCCGCAGCAGGCAGCGGGCCGCAGCAGGCAGCGGGCCGCACGGGCCGCATGCTGCGCCACTGTAAACCTCGAGATATGAAGAAACATCGTTTTTGGACAACGCAACATTCCTACGCCATAACGAAGAAAAATTGCATTCCGTTCAAAAATATAGTCGCGAATTTCGGAAGGGCAAGGGAAAATATTATTTTGAAAACAGTCCCTTGTGACTTGTTTGATGGGTTGCAGCGACACCCCGTCGGCGGTCGACGAGCATGTCCCACTGTGTAACTTCCAGAGACCGCTGGCGTGTTCGCATCATATGCTGGGTGGCTGGAGGATATTCTCAAATATTTATTTTTTATTCGGCTCCAGCAGCTAGCTAGTTGATAGATACTTCGCCCACCGTCTCACGGCCCGGACACAATTTTCACAGGCGTGCAGAATTCAATGTTTAGACGTTGAAAGCAAGGCTTTTTAAAGAATATTATTCATATAATGGAGTTGTTGCACATCACGTAGCACATGACTTTCTTTCGCTTGTTACCAATAATTTGTGTAATGTAGTCACATTCAATATGATCAGATATTAAAACACTTAATAAAACTCACGTAATTATCATCTGGGCCGTTTTGTGATCGGTCGTGACGTCACGGATAAACACCAGCCGTCAGCGGCAACGAACGGGTGCAGTAAATCAGCATTTCTTGGTACACTGAAGGCGTGAAATGAGAAGAAGAAGTCGATATTGTTCGTACCAATGTGCAAAAACACCACGAACACTGCTCCCGGAAAGGCATTCAATTGTCTCTCTTTCAAGAGCAAGAAAAAAAATGAAACGACGCAGCCGGCCGGGATGCGTTTGATTTTCTATGACTATTTGCTTGTTTTCTTTGCACTCTGCAGGTCTACTTATAGTTAGTTTAGTTTCTGGTTTAGTTCGGTGGCTCTTTATCATGGCCTTCTTGAATCACGGCTAACAGCAAGTAAATTGGCTTGCAGAACGTAGTCACTCAGTCACTGACAAAGTGGTGGCATCAAAAACTCATCAATTCCTCCTGAAGCTTTGAAAAGGTGCAGCATAAATGCAAAGCTAGTTCCAGCATGGAACTATTATGGGGCAGGTAACCCACACATGACAACAAGTATAGCAGCCCAAACGGATCTTCCCATAGCCCACACCCCACAATGACACGAGGCCGCAAGCACCCCCACCCCCACCCCGCACGCAAATGTACAAACGCGGTGTACAACGCATTTCCGGTTCAATCGTGACGTCGCTGTAAAGGATAACATCACGCTCCAAATATGATAAAAAGCAAAACATCAATATCTTGCTAAATAGCACTGATGTATGAAACTTACAATGTAAGCGAAGAAGCATGTTTAATGCGGATATTTTTACAACCAAAATCTCACAATGTGTAACAACTCCTTTTTTGGCTCCAGATGCCATTCCACCAACCCAATACGTTTTGCTTAGATGCAAAGATAGATGCAGACGTTCGCGGTGTGCATGGGGTAGTCATGCACGGCCACAAAATCGCACTGTGCTCGAGATGCCGAGGCAGTGGACTCGTAATGATCGTAGTGTGCTCGGATAGTGTTATCGTAGTGTGCTCGAGATACGCAGGCAGTGTAGTCGTAGTGTGTTCGAGATACTCAGGCAGTGTGATTATAATATGCTCGAGATACACAAGTAGTGTACTTGTAGTGTGCTCGAGATGTACCGGCAGTGTGCTCATAGTGATCGTAGTGCGCTCGTAGTGTGCTCGAGATACACAGGCAATGCGACAGTAGTGTGTTCGGGATACGTGGGTAGTGTGATCGTGGTGTTCTCGTGATAATCGGACAGTGTGATGTGGTGTTCTCGAGATAAGCGGACAGTGTGATCGTGGTGTTCTCGTGATACGCAGGTAGTGTGATCGTGGTGTTCTCGAGATAAGCGGGCACGGCTCACCTGAAAATCCCATCTGATGATCGGGCACCGGACCGAGGGATTCATTGTCATCATACGTTTTGGTATTGGATTGCAGGGGATTGCTCTCGAAAGTCAGCATAGCTAATTGAAAGAACCAAGTAGTAGAACTCTAAGGATCGATCCATTTGTATCACTGAATATTCATGGGTTCTACGTAGGGTCGAAAGATGAGTGCGAAGCAAGCTTCAGCACAAGCTCAGTTCGCTACATTCCGTTTCAATCAGGAAAATGTGGGCGTTCTCGAACCTTTTTTATACTTTTTACCAACAATTTTTCGACAGGTTATTTTCCTTAATCATTCCTGTTCCACATGACACAGGTGACCGGGATATACGTTCTATCTATATATCACCATGTAATCTGTCACTGGTAATCTGTCACTGGTATCACTAGAATCAATTAACCTCACTGAAATCAATCATAGCCGTTTTACGTGACATTAAGCTGACAACCGGGCGGTTTTACGTAATGTTATCCGGACGGCCGGCACGAAATTACATCTGCGAACACAGAACTGCGCTTAAAAAACACGTACGGGGCAGCTTGTAACAAGAAGCGCAAGTATCAATTTGTCCGGAACGAAGATTTTGTCTACAAGTAATGTTCAATGTTGAGATAACACCCACATTAATGTGGCATTTCAGGGAAGCTGTCGCAGCCTCCATTGAAACAGCGCAAAAACCACCTGCTTGATTCATAGGGTAATCTTCGTCTGACGTAGGCTTCCTGTAGTGATACTCGCGAACACCTGACGTTATCATGTCCTGCGACATAACGTCCTGTCCTGACGTTATCATGTCCTGCGCACACCGGTGCACTTTTGTTGTAATGCAAGTTCTGCTGCTGTAGCAGAACCTGTTAGCTTGTCGAGACAATCACCAGCCGCCGACACCGCCACAAACACGGAGCTGCCACACAGCAGGAATTACATCACCAGCCGCGGACACCGCCACACATCTGAAGCACGGAGCTGCCACACAGCAGGAACAACACCACCAGCCGCCGACACCGCCACACATCTGGAGCACGGAGCTGCCACACAGCAGGAACAACATCACCAGCCGCCGACACCGCCACACACATCTGGGGCACGGAGCTGCCACACAGCAGGAATAACATCACCAGCCGCCGACACCGCCACACACATCTGGAGCACGGAGCTGCCACACAGCAGGAACAACATCACCAGCCGCCGACACCGCCACACACATCTGGAGCACGGAGCTGCCACACAGCAGGAATAATATCACCAGCCGCCGACACCGCCACACACCGGAGCACGGACCACACAGCAGGAACAACATCACCAGCCGCCGACACCGCCACACACATCTGGAGCACGGAGCTGCCACACAGCAGGAACAACACCACCAGCCGCCGACACCGCCACACACATCTGGAGCACGGAGCTGCCACACAGCAGGAACAACACCACCAGCCGCTGACACCGCCACACACATCTGAGCTGCCACACAGCAGGAACAACACCACCAGACGCCGACACCGCCACACACATCGGAGCTGCCGCGGAGCAGGAGTAAAATCCGCAGGAAGTTCGCCCTCGACACCTCCACGGACAACTCAACACCTCTCCATTTGAAGCACGGCCCGGCGCTGGCCGACCGAGGCACCGTTGACTGGTACCCTGGCTGAGAAGCATTGCCAGTGTGTTTGGAGGGCACGTGAGGCATGCTCAGCTCCAGTGGGGACGAGACGGCCGGCCAGCCCGCTGATGGGGGCGTCACCGGGACCCCGGCCCGCTGACGGGGGGCGGTATCGCCCATTACCATGTTTTTGTCTTTGGGCTAATGACGCCAGAAAGGGCGCTCCACTGGACACACGACCAGATGCCTTTTTGAAAGGCGCCAATTAGACAAGGGACAGATGATTAGTCGGGGGCGACTGGCGGGCCGCTCCACAGGTCGCTCCACAGGTCGCTCGGTGGCACGCGGGCACCGCCGCTCCACCACGGCTGTGTTGGGACCAAGCGGGCCGACTCGGAGGGCGGTACTACCGCCAGCGGGGAAGGGGGGGGGGGGGGGGACACACCGCGGCCACGGAATTTGGGAGCCGGCGTTGGGGGCGAGGGGAAACGAGGTAGTCGGGGAAACGGACCTCTGTGGGGCAGAATTGCGGGTCGTACGTTGCTGGTGGAAACTGATTTAACGAGATCCAAAGAAGTCAGAATGTTCCAATGTTTGCGAAGGCAATGCAACTAATGACGTCAGACATAGTGCACCTGTTATATGTAAACATTACCAGACTTGATGTGGTATTCAGTTCTGCTGCCTCGGAAGTACATATAGGAGGTGATAAACCATGCCATTTAATCGTTCTTCTTACTGATAAGATCTACCCAGACGTTTGTCTCGGAGGCACTGGCGGAACTAGGATTTCACCATGGGGAGGCATAATGTTGAGGGAGAGCCAACCTGAGCTGCATGCCCCCTCCCCCCCCCCTTCCCTGCCAGGGCGCCACCTGATTATTGATTATTACACTTGAGCGACACTAGGACAATCTTTTGTCATGCAGACAAATCGTTTGACGGCGTTGGTACAGAGCCGTCATAACTCAAATGACGGCGTTGGTACAGAGCCGTCATAACTCAAATGTGTCATGCAACCTGGACGTCCATCTTGAAGAAAAGAAAGCTATGAAGCCGAGTATTGCTCTGCTTTATTACCTTCCAGTGAAAAAAAAGATAACAACCATCGGTGAGCTTTTTGTCCATTGGGAACAGCCTAGCCTGTCCACTCACTCTCCCACGATACTGACGCCGCACAGACAGCAACAACGTCTTTGTTTTGCGAATCACTAAATGGCGCCGACGTGTGTGATCCGACGGCGAGCTGGCGCGGGCCCGTTCGTCGTGCGGCGTCCCATCGACAGATGCCATCCGACGGCGAGCTGGCGCGGGCCCGCTCGTCGTGCGGCGTCCCATCGACAGATGCCATCCGACGGCGAGCTGGCACGGGCCCGCTCGTCGTGCGGTGTCCCATCGACAGATGCCATCCGACGGCGAGCTGGCGCGGGCCCGCTCGTCGTGCGGCGTCCCATCGACAGATGCCATCCGACGGCGAGCTGGCGCGGGCCCGCTCGTCGTGCGGCGTCCCATCGACAGATGCCATCCGACGGCGAGCTGGCGCGGGCCCGCTCGTCGTGCGGCGTCCCATCGACAGATGCCATCCGACGGCGAGCTGGCACGGGCCCGCTCGTCGTGCGGCGTCCCATCGACAGATGCCATCCGACGGCGAGCTGGCGCGGGCCCGTTCGTCGTGCGGCGTCCCATCGACAGATGCCATCCGACGGCGAGCTGGCACGGGCCCGCTCGTCGTGCGGCGTCCCATCGACAGATGCCATCCGACGGCGAGCTGGCGCGGGCCCGCTCGTCGTGCGGCGTCCCATCGACAGATGCCATCCGACGGCGAGCTGGCGCGGGCCCGCTCGTCGTGCGGCGTCCCATCGACGGATGCCACTGCGTGCGCGCTGTCGGCAGCATGGCGGTCGTCATAGCAGACAATAACGGGCCGCACCTGGTAATGCCCCATGTGGCAGTCATTCTCCGTACACCACGCGGCCGCTGAAATGTGACTCACACATGCACGGCTCGTTCGAGTGATTAGCGAAACTGCCATGCTGATGGCGGCTGCTCGCTGTGTTCTGTGCGGTGAAGACACGAGCGTTGGTAACGAGCATCAGTCCCAGGCATGCACAACGCTGGCATGCCGGCACAGTTGACTCTGCGGCGTTGCCGTTCACTGAAGCGCTGTGACGATTCGCCGGTCATTGGCGCAGCCAGTCGGCAGTTGCGCTCAAGCTGGTTGATGCCGTATACCAAATATGGCAAAAACAGTGGACTCCTTAAGGAGCAGGGAGGCTTAGTGGTTGGTGTTCCGTTGGAAACATAGCCATGTCGGTACAGAGTTAGGCCATTTATCGGTTTAAACGAAAAACAAAGAATTGTTGCTTGAAAAAGACAGCTTTACAAAATGTTGAGTTCTCAAGACATCTGTCTGCCGACAGGATTTTACGTTTATTACGGGAATGTGCACCATTCCTCCTAACGTGTGGGCTGCTTTAGATCAGAATAGTTCATCGAGGTATGCTAACGATATGACGCGTGCGATTTGTCTCTTCTGTTCTTCGGTTTCTTTACAAAAGAATACTTTCGAAAGGCATGACGGTCCAGTTTCTGCAGACCTAGCTTGACTGCCAAGACCAGAGTTGGAGTTCCCAGGCAAGCTAACTTTCCCGCCTATTTTCAATCAAGTCATGCGGTACAAAGACACCATTGCGCGTCATTCCAGCTCATTGACGCCCACTTGGTGACTGGAGTGTGTGCCAGCCGGCTGCGGCACCCTTCCGGCGCCCACCGGGCCTGGTCAGCTGGCACCGTTGGCACCGGTATGGTGACTGGAGTGTGTGCCAGCCGGCTGCGGCACCCTTCCGGCGCCCACCGGGCCTGGTCAGCTGGCACCGTTGGCACCGGTATGCGCGAGATCGTGACCTTACCGGCGCAGTTGCGATCGCGCTCGTGACAACAGCCACGGCGCCGGCGCCGTGACCGACACGACCGAACGAGTGACAACAGCCACGGCGCCGGCGCCGTGACCGACACGACCGAACGAAGCCACGGCGCCGGCGCCGTGACCGACACGACCGAACGACAGCAACAGCGAACAGCTCTCCGTCGATGCGCTGTCGCCAAATGTGGCGCAGCGTCGACGGCGTGCCGTGCAACGTACAACGCATCAGACTGCACGATGTTTGAAGCGTTGTTTGAGGCGTATCACCTCGTCCGGCCAGGAGAGATTCTCGGTGACCGTTGGAGCGTCGTGAGATGTGGGCTTCATCGAAGAAGGCATCCAGTGATGCACTATGTAAAACAAAAATCGGGCCCAATAGGAAGGCCCAACGATTGTGTACTTCTCGTCAGTCTGAGACCGGATATTGCCGCTTTTTAAGCGGTCAGAACGTGAAAAAAAGCAAGGGGAATTTAAATAATGCGTTCGTTTGTAATAAAACGCTGAAATATATCGCTGAGAGAAGGCAGAACATGTGCTTCACTAGCATAGGTAGACTGGGATGATGTTTACCTTCATATACTTAGCCAGATTAATTTGCCGTCTTGTGATATGTCTCTGGGCTGCGCTAATCCCGTGCGAGCGGGTTGCAGGTGGCCCCAGTCGAATTTGACGCGAGCGCAGTTTGTTCCCGGCTAAGTATGGCTCGGTGCGGTTCTCCTTGGAGGCGGGCCGTTTTTGTGAGTGTGCTGTGTGTTACGTGATCTGTTTGCACGGCAGACCTGCCGATGGGTGTGATTACGGCCGTGCCGGCGTTCCAGGTGAAGCGGGCCTCGCCAAGAAAGCCAGGTATTAGCCACGGCTAAACCAGTCGTGGAATACGTTTTTACTTAATTGGAGCAGAGCGGCGGGCTCAATTAGCCGCCAGCGGATCCGGGGCGGCTGTAATAGCGGGAAATGACACGTAATTCAAGTTTGATTAAAGATCGCCTCCGAAGCGGCCGTTTATGAATTATGTATCTGTTTTATAGGGGTTATAGCAGTGACGGGGCCGCAGCAATTACGGCTACATTTACGGGCACGTCATGACCGAAATCAGCGACAGAACACGTAATTACACACTTCCCAGCGGTTTCTGACAATTGTGCAACCGACCCTAATGTGGCGGGGGCAGAGCGCCGGCGGTCTGTACCACTGGTAATGGTAGCTCGATTTAGCGCCAGTGGTCCAGTACCACGGCTGCATCGATCGGGCAATATCCGCTAATTCACCGTAGTCACAGCACCACGTCCTGGAGCGATTTGATCATTTCCTGCGCGTGACGGGATATATAAAGTAAACGACCATCATGTGTAGAATCGGTTTGCTCCAGCGGCGCTCGATGCGCCGCGAAGCCGGAATGTGTCACGTGCGGTTATTCCGAACGGTCTCTGACCAAAACCTCCATCTAGGTGGAACACCGTGACAAGAGAAAGGCGTCGCTTCAGGGTCTATTGGAAGGTAAGAACAAAGCAATTCGAGACGTTTAAGCAAGGTGTGCGAATGCATCGGGCATGTGCGAACATATGCACTTAATTCCGTTAGAAACCAGCTTGGATTTAATGCATGCTCGTAGTTAATCATGTAGGCTAAATAGCGACGAAAGCAACCGGGCACATCCTCCCAACGTCATTACAGCTCCCTGCCGTCCACGTATCCTGGCCAGCTATAAAGCAGTGTAAAACATCGCGGCAGTTTCCGTTCGACAAGTCGGCCGGTCGCGGCTGGTGCACGGTTGGCTACTCCGGCGACGCTCGCCAACAACACGAGGAGACCGGCATGTGAGGAAGCAGCACATCAGCAGGCTTAGCCTCGTCTGTCACCTGGTAACCTGGTCAGTCACATGGTAGCCTGGTCCATCACATGGTGGCCTGGTCCATCGCCTGATGACCTGGTCTATCACCTGGTGACCTGATCCATCGCCTGATGACCTGGTCTATCACGTGGTAACCTGGTCTATCACCAGGTAACCTGGTTTATCACCTGGTAACGTGGTCTATCACATGGTAACCTGGTCTACTACATGGTAACCTGGTCAATCGCCTGGTGACTTGGTCTATCACCTGGTATCCTGCCTGGCAACTGTAATAACACATCCTATGTGGACTAAAAATCCACGTGCCGTCTTGTTCTTCTTTCTTAGCTGATGATTGGTAACCACAAATTCAGGGCTAGGCAACCAATGCATACGATTGGTTCTTGTTGTGATCTGTTCTTTCTTGGTGGTCAGATCACAGAACAGATCCCTGAAGTTGCATCTATTCAGGTTTGGAGGCTATTTAGGATCATGTTTTAACCACCTCGGGGTGCTTCGCGCTCAATGGAATAATTATGCCCAGCCATTTAATGAAATGATTGCTGATATCATACGGTATATCCCTTCAATAGACGTAATAATAAACTGCATTTTATACAATACGTGATATGGTGTGGTGTGTTGTGGTGTGTTGTGGTGTGGCACCTGCAATGAGGTACCACGTGCGATGTTCATATCCACCATTACAAAAATTGAGCGAATGAAAACGTCGCTGGACACACAAAGCTTGAAAGCGTCAGCAAATGCAAATAGCGTAGTGGAAAAGCGGACAAGTTAGGACCTCCTTCCAATCTCCACTCTGGAATGCAGGTACATGATCGTGCCTATTCCGTGATTTTATTGCATGTTATTACGAAAGCATAAGCAGCGCAAAAGCTGCTTAGGTGGCCGGGCCGGGCCACTTGATTAACATTTCTGGTATTTGAGGACACCTGCAGGCCTTGAGCGTCGATCGCGAGAGCGGTGGGTTCGGTGCAGTTCCGTGGCATGTCTACAGCATGCACCAACGGGTAGAACGTAGTCACCATGCCTGTGCTACAGCAGTTCCGTGACATGCCTACAGCATGCACCAACGGGTAGAACGTAGTCACCATGCCTGTGCTACAGCAGTTCCGTGACATGCCTACAGCATGCACCAACGGGTAGAACGTAGTCACCATGCCTGTGCTACAGCAGTTCCGTGACATGCCTACAGCATGCACCAACGGGTAGAACGTAGTCACCATGCCTGTGCTACAGCAGTTCCGTGACATGCCTACAGCATGCACCAACGGGTAGAACGTAGTCACCATGCCTGTGCTACAGCAGTTCCGTGACATGCCTACAGCATGCACCAACGGGTAGAACGTAGTCACCATGCCTGTGCTACAGCAGTTCCGTGACATGCCTACAGCATACACCAACTGGCAAAACGCAGCGACCATGCCTGTGCTATCGCAGTTCCGTGACATGCCTACAACATACACCAACTGGCAAAACGCAGCGACCATGCCTGTGCTATCGGGAGGATGCTTCGAATGCGTGCTAAATTTCCGGTTTCGACTCGTTCTGGACGTCTTTTACTTCCTGCAATACATTTTAACCTCACCCAGTTGAAAGTTCATGAGGATTGCTAATAGACATGTTAGCACCAAAACGACGTTTGTCAGAATCATCCTAACCCCGGCCGACGCACATGCACACGCACATGCACACGCACATGTACACGCACATACACACGCACATGCACACGCACATGCACACGCACATGCACACGCACATGCACACGCACATGTACACGCACATACACACGCACACGCATACGCACATGCACACGCACATGCACACGCATACGCACATGCACACGCACATGCACACGCACATGCACACGCACATGCACACGCACATGCACACGCACATGCACACGCACATGTACACGCACATGCACACGCACATGCACACGCACATGCACACGCACATGCACACGCACATGCACACGCACATGCACACGCACACGCACACGCATACGCACATGCACACGCACATGCATACGCACATGCACACGCACATGCACACGCACATGCACACGCACATGCACACGCACATGCACACGCACATGCACACGCATGCACACGCATTGCACACGCACATGCACACGCACATTCACACGCACATGCACACGCACATGCACACGCACATGCACACGCACAGCACATGCACACGCACATGCACACGCACATGCACACGCACATGCACACGCACATGCACACGCACATGCACACGCACATGCACACGCACAGCAACGCACAGCACACGCACATGCACACGCACATCACGCACATGCACACGCACATGCACACGCACATGCACACGCACATGCACACGCACATGCACACGCACATGCACACGCACATGCACACGCACATGCACACGCACATGCACACGCACATGCACACGCACATGCACACGCACATGCACACGCACACGCACACGCACATGCACACGCACATGCATACGCACATGCACATGCACATGCACACGCACATGCACACGCACATGCACACGCACATGCACACGCACATGCACACGCACATGCACACGCACATGCACACGCACATGCACACGCACATGCATACGCACATGCACACGCACATGCACATGCACACGCACATGCACACGCACATGTACACGCACATGCACACGCACATGCACACGCATGTGCACACGCATGTGCACACGCACATGCACCACGTGGTGACTGGTGCTTTAAAGACCGCATTGCGATTACAATACAAACAAACACGAGGCATGTCAGACCAAGCTTGCATATACATGAATTCCGAAGGCATAGGTGTACCAATTGCTGCATATCCTTAATAAATAAGTTTATTTCACATCGCGTGACAAGCCCATTGCCTTCCGACTGTACCGACCATGCTCATTCGAAGACTCACGTTGAAAACTGTCATTTTAAAACTGTGTCTTACAAGCCAACTGCAGTACAATGCATCATTATACAGCGCGATGGAAATGGCACGAACAGAAATGCCACAACATGAAACAGCGATGGAACATCCGAATTGAAAGGAGGATGGTCGCATGCAGATCACATGAAGTAACAAGAAATGCAGTAATTATGAACGGTTAACGTTGCATGCTTAATCTTGGGCAGTGCATGAGCTTATTGCCACCTGTTTTCAGAGTACATATTCCGAACCACCTAACGAGTTCATGGGGCGCTTTGCATGGCCAATCTAGCATTTTTCCATAACGTTTGTTTTGATTTATTTGTTCAATTAATATCAGACCACAGAGAAAACAGGCTTTGGCATTATGGGAAGTGGAAACACTTTCCATCGAATTCCATCATCGCATTCCATCGAATTTTCGGTCATTTTTCCATCGAAATTGCAGATTTATATAGCTGACATGGCATGATGACCCACAGATGTGATATATTTTCGGTGCTTTGTCGCCAATCGAACTAACATACTCGAATAAGTACACGCATCAAATATTGCGTGCATTCATTGGGCATTTGTTGGCCCAAGGTGATCGCAGATAATCTTCTTTGGCTTGTGGATTATCGTGTGTGTTTTAGACCCTGGATTAGAATTGGACGATCATCTTTGCTTCAGGGCACTTGGCAATAATGATTTTGGTAAAGTTTGAAAACTACCAGCCGTGAGGTCACTAGCTTGACTTGACCTGAGCCACACACTGTGAGGTCACGAGCTTGACTTGACCTGAGCCACACACTATGAGGTCACTAGCTTGACTTGACCTGAGCCACACACTGTGAGGTCACGAGCTTGAGTTGACCTGAACCATACACTGTGATGTCACGAGCTTGACTTGACCTGAGCCACACACAGTGAGGTCACGAGCTTGACGTGATCTGAGCCACATTACGGTGAGGTCACGAGCTTGAATTGACCTGAGCCACACACCGTAAAGTCACGAGCTTGAATTGACCTGAACCACACACTATGCATTGAAATGTGACACATGGTAACTACTGGGATCGCATGGCAATAATGAACATTCCGAAAAAAAGAAAAATATATCTTATGAGTTGATTTCAAGTTGAAATTGAAGTTGAAAATCCGCCTTATCTTGTGAATGTAGTACTTTAAGCTAATCTGGGAAGTAAACCGGAAACCCATAGTAGTAACATGAGGTATCAATTTCGAGTTGTTGTCACCAGTGTGTTACTGGTGTGTCACACGAGTCGGTTTCTGTTTCGCTTTGCTGGCACGCTCAGTTTGGAAGCTCGAGACGGATGGCACCCTCAGCATTGGGAATGTTCGGGAAACACCGTCTTCGTGCCAGCACTAGCATGGTGGCTTTTCGCGGAAAGAGACCGTGAAGTGTGAACGCTCCTTTGCTTCTACCACCCCTGAATGCAATATCGGTGCGATACAATGTGAGGCGTGAACATGTGCGAATTCGCGACGTAATGTAACGTGACGTGACGTGGAAACGAATGGCAATGCAGGCTCGCTGCAGACATGGGTGGGTACTTTTTAATGATGCATCGAGAACCAATATCAAATTCGCCATGCAAGTTAGCAGGCGTGCGAGCTGGCATTGTGACTTTGGTATTGGTTTGCAATGCATCACTAAAAATCGCCCATGTCTCACACAAAGAACCTGCATCATGACTCGTGCGCGGTACTTCTAATTATGTGCGGCCACCGCGAGCTAAGCCAATGGTATAACTCATCTTTCTTCTCAGGAGTGGACCTTAAATCGCTATGGTAAAAAAAATCCAGAAGAGCATTTATAAATGTCGCTGAGTTTCAGAGCAACTTGCATGCTGTGTTGGTGTTGAGCACGCATTATATTTTCATCACCAGGTAATGATCAGCTGCTTGTCGAGCTTAGTTTCGAGGTGTTTAATGAAAACTAAGCAATAGGTCAGTCAAGAATTTATCGTTGCTAAACAATTGAGAGAAATCGTAACAATGAGAAGCAAGGTGACGATCACACGAACTACGAACAACGACGACGACGACAAGCAAAGGTAAGCTATGTTGCTGAGCGTCTCATGGTTTCGTAGAACCGCTTTGTGTTCAGGAATAAAGCATGAAATTGTTGCGATGATACACATGCAGCCCACACCGGAAGAGCGGCTGGCCGCAGGGTGCTATGCCTGCCAGATGAAATGTAATTGGTGCAATTATTAAACAAGCGACTTCCCATAGCACTACGAATTAATTGGTTCATTGTCCACCAACTGGTAATTTATCATCGATCAGTAACATTTTTGGCCATCTTGTATCCGGAACGAGTGCAGTGTGCGCTGCGGGCCGCGGCGCCTGGGGCTGGTGTGCTGGCAGCCACTGTCCGCGTCGCAGTCTCGTGCCGTACCTGTTGTAGAGGGCGCTGCCAGCGCCGCCGCTAACTAATGTTGCCCATTAGCCGGAACAGTAATGAAGCATCACGGACGGTCGAGCGACGTGGCGAAAATAATCCGGCGGGCTGAGGCCGGATAATTAGATTTGTGTGAGGAGTGAGTGGGCACTTGGGTCGGCCGGCCGGTGGCCCGGCCGATGCGTCGCCATTCGTCTCTGCCTTCAGTTCGCGCGGCCGAAGCGGCTGGCTCTCACGGTTTGGGTGAGAGATACGCGAGCCGGACGAAATGTGAAGGCCAAGTGTGGGCAGCAGTTGTAGGCACGGCGCGGTTTTGCACCCCGCTCACTGTTGAATGTCTTTTAAGAGCATTGTTGTCAGGAATGGAACTGCCCTCTCATAAACTGAGCTCGCCCGCGTCAGGTTCAACTCCTTGTTCGCATTGCTGTTCATACGTGCAATTGATAACCAAAAAATTGCCACAGTCTGGATTTATATTCAAAGGTATCAAATGCATGGACCGTTTTGTAATATCACAACCGATTACAGCCTTCGTACACGTGAGCTAACAAATTGGGAACCTCGCCGTTCAGCTCTCCGTTTTCTAGGACGATTTGAACGCGTACAAGGAGGAGGTACTTCTTCTAGGGCACATCAGTGCCTTGGAACTCACTTTTGGTAGAGTGGAGGACAACATCTCATTCTTGGTGGAGTCAGGACGTCAAAAATCCCAATGACGTCAAACCAAGTAGCCATCAAATGACGTCGAGAGGTGAAAAGAACAGATACAACGCTGGCTAGGTTTGTTTCCCGTTGAAAATCTCAAAGGCGAAGTGATATAAATACACAAGTGCTGTAAGGAGGTTCGTCATCTGCCACAACATACATTAGTGGGTGGAAGGATTGCCCATTATGTCTCCACACCTTGAAAATGGGTCAACTAACTCTGATGGCTCCCATCGCTGTCAGAGGCGATGGGAGCCTGGCCACGACCAACCGGGGTCCGGGAGAAGGCAGACCAGGCTTCCATTGCTGTCAGAGGCGATGGAAGCCTGGGCTCGACCCACCGAGGTCCGGGAGAAGGCAGACCAGGCAGGCAGACATGTCTGGAAGAGCCGGCCGCCAGCGGTGGCGGGAGCCTGGGCGCAGACCGCCGAGGTCCGGCACTGTATGCTCTATTGGCATTGCATGGAAAGAATCGACTTGAAAAGTAGTTTTGCCACACCAATTTTTTCCGAGTTCCATACCATACATTTGAACCCATAGAAGCATGTGAATGTACCTTGACAGAGTGGACAATGGAATATTTCATGTTTGATGGGTCTTAGGATGAACATGAATGAACATAAACTAAAAGACTAAGTGTATTGCTGCGAGAAATTTCGATAAATGTACTGCGACATTCAAGCTAATCTAGTTCGAACTTCGAAACGTACTCAGTTACGTTGCCCACCTGGCAGTCTAATTTGGCGGAGTCTCGTCGGCTAAGTTCTGTGTTATCAGTGACAGTGCGGCTGGCAACAAGGAACCGAATCGTTGGCTTGGGTATTTCTACACAAATTGGGAATGGGTGCACTGCCTTGTAGCAACGCCTTCGTCCAAGCTGATCCATCACCACCAGAACAGACAAGTGCTGGCCTGCTTACGACAGCTGCAGGCTACAGGTGGTTATATGGTGGTCAGAGTGGCAGAGTAGCAGAGTAGCAGGGTAGCAGAGTGACAGAGTGGCAGGGTAGCAGAGTGACAGAATGGCAGGGTAGCAGAGTGACAGAATGGCAGGGTAGCAGAGTGGCAAAGTGGCAGGGTTGCAGAGTGGCAGAGTGGCAGAGTTGCAGGGTAGCAGAGTGACAGAGTGGCAGGGTAGCAGAGTGGCAGAGTAGCAGGGTAGCAGAGTGTCAGGGTAGCAGAGTGGAAGAGTAGCAGGGTAGCAAAGTGGCAGAGTAGCAGGTAGCAGAGTTGCAGAGTAGCAGGGTAGCAGAGTGCCAGAGTAGCAGAGTGGCAGAGTGGCAGGGTAGCAGAGTGCCAAAGTAGCAGAGTAGCAGAGTGGCAGAGTGGCAGGGTAGCGGAGTGCCAGAGTGGAAGGGTAGCAGAGTGCCAGAGTGGCAGGGTAGCAGAGTTGCATAGTGGCAGAGTGGCGGAGTAGCAGAGTAGCAGAGTGGCAGGGTAGCAGAGTGGCAGAGTAGCAGGGTAGCAGAGTGGCAGAGTGGCAGAGTGGCAGAGTGGCAAGCTCGCAGGATCACAGGGTGATAGGATTGCAGGGTGACAGAGCCACAGCCAGCTTTGACTTAGAGCGTCGCACGGTATACAAGCGAGACCGTTACGTCATTGACGTCACGTTACATCGCACGGTATACAAGCGCGACCGTTACATCATTGACGTCACGTTACGTCGCACGGTATACAAGCGCGACCGTTACGTCATTGACTTCACGTTACGTCGCACGCTCCAGCGTCGCGTGTCAACTGTTTAGAAGCGGCCTTCAGTAGACACACTACAGTGCACCACCAATCCGCCAGTTGTCGCTATCCCGGTCCGGCATCAGTCATAGCTGTCACGTCAGCGACGGCCGTCGCCTCAGTAGCGATCAGCCATGAATGTTGTCTCGGTACAGGGTGCAATCCTGGCCATCGCTATCATCCCAGTCACGACTGCCACCTCAGTCTGCCGACAGCCATCATCGCCATCCGAGCGTGGCGCCGCTCGGTGCGCACCGTTCGCCTCGAGCAGTGGCGGCACCCTTCCGCCGCAGAACCGCTTAATTAACGCAGCGCGACGCGGCGTGGCCGGCGGCCCACCCTGCGCACCGCGCAGCCGGCTATTTGGAAACGGCGCAAAACAAATAGCCAGCCGGAACGGCGCCGGCGCACGCTAGAGGGCCGTTCGGAAAATTGGCCGATCGGCGGCGTCAGCGGTGTCGCGTCGGCGCACCGATTACTGGCGCCGTGAACGAGGTGTCGGCCCGGCCCGCTCTTGTACAGGGGTGTTGGACCTAGCCCGCAGCGTGAGCAGGGGTGGTGGACCCGGCTTGGTCCCGCACAGATGTACTGGACCTGGCCCGGAGCGTGAGCGTGGTCGGATCGGCTTTGTTCGAGCGCAGAGATGTCGAATCTCTCTCCTTTGGCACTGCGATAGGTCGGCCGGTAGATGTCAGAAGGCTTCGGAGCGGGTCCTCCAGTGTTCTCAATGAAGGGGAGGACATGGCATCATGGAGGCCATACGTGTACCCTGACCATCACGTCGACCCCCTCCGCGTCTTGGGACTTCCATGATGCTGAAATCTGAATAAAGCATTGCACGTTCGCAAGAACGGCCAGCTGGTTGGTTGTGTCAGGACGCCACCCTTCACCTGTCGGCTATACCTGCTGGTGAACTGGACCCATATAATACACCAGCACCGGCACCAGCACTAGCACCAGCATCAGAACCAGCACCAGCACAGTGCACCACATCCCAATGGAGCAGCACTGTGGTCGGGCGAGCTGGGACCTGAGGCCCAGGAGTCCGGCACTAGCGCCGGCAGTGCACCAGCTGCTCGGGCGAGCTGGGACCTGAGGCCCAGGAGTCCGGCACTAGCGCCGGCAGTGCACCAGCTGCTCGGGCGAGCTGGGGCCTGAGGCCCAGGAGTCCGGCACTAGCGCCGGCAGTGCACCATCTGCGTGAGTATGTCGTCCTTCTGCGCAGTCTGCCGCACCAGTCGGCTCCGAGACCTGAGGCTGGCCGCCCGGCGGTCACCGCCAGCCATCGCTGCCGCCAGCCGCAGTAGACACACTGCACCTGAGGCTGGCCGCCCGGCGGTCACCGCCAGCCATCGCTGCCGCCAGCCGCAGTAGACACACTGCACCTGAGGCTGGCCGCCCGGCCGTCACCGCCAGCCATCGCTGCCGCCAGCCGCAGTAGACACACTGCACCTGAGGCTGGCCGCCCGGCCGTCACCGCCAGCCATCGCTGCCGCCAGCCGCAGTAGACACACTGCACCTGAGGCTGGCCACCCGGCCGTCACCGCCAGCCATCGCTGCCGCCAGCCGCAGTAGACACACTGCACCTGAGGCTGGCCACCCGGCCGTCACCGCCAGCCATCGCTGCCGCCAGCCGCAGTAGACACACTGCACCTGAGGCTGGCCGCCCGGCGGTCACCGCCAGCCATCGCTGCCGCCAGCCGCAGTAGACACACTGCACCTGAGGCTGGCCACCCGGCCGTCACCGCCAGCCATCGCTGCCGCCAGTCGCAGTAGACACACTGCACCTGAGGCTGGCCGCCCGGCCGTCACCGCCAGCCATCGCTGCCGCCAGCCGCAGTAGACACACTGCACCTGAGGCTGGCCGCCCGGCGGTCACCGCCAGCCATCGCTGCCGCCAGCCGCAGTAGACACACTGCACCTGAGGCTGGCCGCCCGGCGGTCACCGCCAGCCATCGCTGCCGCCAGCCGCAGTAGACACACTGCACCTGAGGCTGGCCGCCCGGCGGTCACCGCCAGCCATCGCTGCCGCCAGTCGCAGTAGACACACTGCACCTGAGGCTGGCCGCCCGGCGGTCACCGCCAGCCATCGCTGCCGCCAGCCGCAGTAGACACACTGCACCTGAGGCTGGCCGCCCGGCCGGTCACCGCCAGCCATCGCTGCCGCCAGCCGCAGTAGACACACTGCACCTGAGGCTGGCCGCCCGGCGGTCACCGCCAGCCATCGCTGCCGCCAGTCGCAGTAGACACACTGCACCTGAGGCTGGCCGCCCGGCCGTCACCGCCAGCCATCGCTGCCGCCAGCCGCAGTAGACACACTGCACCTGAGGCTGGCCGCCCGGCGGTCACCGCCAGCCATCGCTGCCGCCAGCCGCAGTAGACACACTGCACCTGAGGCTGGCCGCCCGGCCGGTCACCGCCAGCCATCGCTGCCGCCAGCCGCAGTAGACACACTGCACCTGAGGCTGGCCGCCCGGCGGTCACCGCCAGCCATCGCTGCCGCTAGCCGCAGTAGACACACTGCACCTGAGGCTGGCCGCCCGGCCGTCACCGCCAGCCATCGCTGCCGCCAGCCGCAGTAGACACACTGCACCTGAGGCTGGCCGCCCGGCCGTCACCGCCAGCCATCGCTGCCGCCAGTCGCAGTAGACACACTGCACCTGAGGCTGGCCGCCCGGCGGTCACCGCCAGCCATCGCTGCCGCCAGCCGCAGTAGACACACTGCACCTGAGGCTGGCCGCCCGGCCGTCACCGCCAGCCATCGCTGCCGCCAGCCGCAGTAGACACACTGCACCTGAGGCTGGCCGCCCGGCCGTCACCGCCAGCCATCGCTGCCGCCAGTCGCAGTAGACACACTGCACCTGAGGCTGGCCGCCCGGCGGTCACCGCCAGCCATCGCTGCCGCCAGTCGCAGTAGACACACTGCACCTGAGGCTGGCCGCCCGGCGGTCACCGCCAGCCATCGCTGCCGCCAGCCGCAGTAGACACACTGCACCTGAGGCTGGCCGCCCGGCCGTCACCGCCAGCCATCGCTGCCGCCAGCCGCAGTAGACACACTGCACCTGAGGCTGGCCGCCCGGCGGTCACCGCCAGCCATCGCTGCCGCCAGTCGCAGTAGACACACTGCACCTGAGGCTGGCCGCCCGGCCGTCACCGCCAGCCATCGCTGCCGCCAGCCGCAGTAGACACACTGCACCTGAGGCTGGCCGCCCGGCGGTCACCGCCAGCCATCGCTGCCGCCAGCCGCAGTAGACACACTGCACCTGAGGCTGGCCGCCCGGCCGTCACCGCCAGCCATCGCTGCCGCCAGCCGCAGTAGACACACTGCACCTGAGGCTGGCCGCCCGGCGGTCACCGCCAGCCATCGCTGCCGCCAGCCGCAGTAGACACACTGCACCTGAGGCTGGCCGCCCGGCCGTCACCGCCAGCCATCGCTGCCGCCAGCCGCAGTAGACACACTGCACCTGAGGCTGGCCGCCCGGCGGTCACCGCCAGCCATCGCTGCCGCCAGCCGCAGTAGACACACTGCACCTGAGGCTGGCCGCCCGGCGGTCACCGCCAGCCATCGCTGCCGCCAGCCGCAGTAGACACACTGCACCTGAGGCTGGCCGCCCGGCCGTCACCGCCAGCCATCGCTGCCGCCAGTCGCAGTAGACACACTGCACCTGAGGCTGGCCGCCCGGCGGTCACCGCCAGCCATCGCTGCCGCCAGCCGCAGTAGACACACTGCACCTGAGGCTGGCCGCCCGGCCGTCACCGCCAGCCATCGCTGCCGCCAGCCGCAGTAGACACACTGCACCTGAGGCTGGCCGCCCGGCGGTCACCGCCAGCCATCGCTGCCGCCAGCCGCAGTAGACACACTGCACCTGAGGCTGGCCGCCCGGCGGTCACCGCCAGCCATCGCTGCCGCCAGCCGCAGTAGACACACTGCACCTGAGGCTGGCCGCCCGGCGTCACCGCCAGCCATCGCTGCCGCAGCCGCGAGAGGCTGGCCCCCGGCGTCACCGCCAGCCATCGCTGCCGCCAGCCGCAGTAGACACACTGCACCTGAGGCTGGCCGCCCGGCCGTCACCGCCAGCCATCGCTGCCGCCAGCCGCAGTAGACACACTGCACCTGAGGCTGGCCGCCCGGCGGTCACCGCCAGCCATCGCTGCCGCCAGCCGCAGTAGACACACTGCACCTGAGGCTGGCCGCCCGGCGGTCACCGCCAGCCATCGCTGCCGCCAGCCGCAGTAGACACACTGCACCTGAGGCTGGCCGCCCGGCGGTCACCGCCAGCCATCGCTGCCGCCAGCCGCAGTAGACACACTGCACCTGAGGCTGGCCGCCCGGCGGTCACCGCCAGCCATCGCTGCCGCCAGCCGCAGTAGACACACTGCACCTGAGGCTGGCCGCCCGGCGGTCACCGCCAGCCATCGCTGCCGCCAGCCGCAGTAGACACACTGCAATTGCTCGATTAATGCACTATCGGTGCCAAGATTCGACCCTAGCTTGAGTGATACCTCATAACCACCGGCGGATCCAGGGCTTTTCGTGCAGCACCCACCATGAATCCAGACACTCGGACCGGGAAGTGGACTATAATGTTTGATATTTTCTTCAGAAATGAAACCAACACATTTTGAGAAGGATGGTGTGTTTGACTTCTCGCACCTGAGCTGCTTCAAACTTGCTGCGCTTCATTTATCAAAATCGCTCTAGAACATCGGCGGTTACCAGAGGCCACCCCTCCCACCGCCGCCCCTTCAGGACCTTGACTATTATCTAAGCCAAGTGGCTGATTAGGCGGTGACATGGCGGTGTCACGCACACTTCAGTAAATAGGGATTTTTTGTGCGTTTTTTTCGCATTTTTTCCTTTCCCATTCACAGACACACTGGTGGATCTAGGAGGGACAAAGCCAGACACTCGCCCGATGATAATGTCCAAGCACAATTGCAGTTGTTCTCCATGTGCATGGATCTCAGAGTGGCGGTGTGATTACAATGGATACTCCTGAAGAAATATCGCATCCAACAGCCGGAACTTTTGTGGGAAAATAAAGGATTTGAAAATTTGGATCTATGCGACTAACATTTCCCGCCCTTCCACGGGATTTCTTTGCCTTATAGATCCCCTGTCTTACTTCCTTGACACCAAGTGACAGCAACAAAACGTGGATATTTTGATATGCTACACCTGCATACGGCCGGAAAAAAGAATGGTCCGGATGTCACAGGCGTGACACGTCGGTACGGTCGGGGTGTCACAGGCGTGACACGTGGGGCACGGTCGGGGTGTCACAGGCGTGACATGTCGGCACGGTCGGGGTGTCACAGGCGTGACACGTCGGCACGGTCGGGGTGTCACAGGCGTGACACGTGGGGCACGGTCGGGTGTCACAGGCGTGACACGTGGGGCACGGTCGGGTGTCACAGGCGTGACACGTGGGGCACGGTCGGGGTGTCACAGGCGTGACATGTCGGCACGGTCGGGGTGTCACAGGCGTGACACGTCGGCACGGTCGGGGTGTCACAGGCGTGACACGTGGGGCACGGTCGGGGTGTCACAGGCGTGACATGTCGGCACGGTCGGGGTGTCACAGGCGTGACACGTGGGGCACGGTCGGGGTGTCACAGGCGTGACACGTGGGGCACGGTCGGGGTGTCACAGGCGTGACATGTCGAGCACGGTCGGGTGTCACAGACGTGACACGTCGGTACGGTCGGGGTATCACAGGCGTGACACGTCAGCACAGTCGGGGTGTCACAGGCGTGACACGTCGGTACGGTCGGGGTGTCACAGGCGTGACACGTCGGCACGGTCGGGGTGTCACAGGCGTGACACGTCGGCACGGTCGGGGTGTCACAGGCGTGACACGTCGGCACGGTCGGGGTGTCACAGGCGTGACACGTCGGCACGGTCGGGGTGTCACAGGCGTGACATGTCGGCACGGTCGGGGTGTCACAGGCGTGACACGTGGGCACGGTCGGGGTGTCACAGGCGTGACACGTGGGGCACGGTCGGGGTGTCACAGGCGTGACATGTCGGCACGGTCGGGGTGTCACAGGCGTGACACGTCGGCACGGTCGGGGTGTCACAGGCGTGACACGTCGGCACGGTCGGGGTGTCACAGGCGTGACACGTCGGGCACGGTCGGGGTGTCACAGGCGTGACATGTCGGCACGGTCGGGGTGTCACAGGCGTGACACGTGGGCACGGTCGGGGTGTCACAGGCGTGACACGTGGGGCACGGTCGGGGTGTCACAGGCGTGACATGTCGGCACGGTCGGGGTGTCACAGGCGTGACACGTCGGCACGGTCGGGGTGTCACAGGCGTGACACGTGGGGCACGGTCGGGGTGTCACAGGCGTGACATGTCGGCACGGTCGGGGTGTCACAGGCGTGACACGTCGGCACGGTCGGGGTGTCACAGGCGTGACACGTCGGCACGGTCGGGGTGTCACAGGCGTGACACGTCGGCACGGTCGGGGTGTCACAGGCGTGACACGTGGGCACGGTCGGGGTGTCACAGGCGTGACACGTCGGCACGGTCGGGGTGTCACAGGCGTGACACGTGGGGCACGGTCGGGTGTCACAGGCGTGACACGTGGGGCACGGTCTGTCTCTGACTGTGGGCAGACTTATCTACGACGTCACGGTGTCCTGGCGAAGAGCACCTTCCAACTGTGTCCGATGATTTAGGTATGGCCCATGGGGTCCTCCAGAAAGCTCCGTACTTGCGAACGGGCAGATTGATCCTTAACAAGACAATATAACGCGACGGATATCGGAGAGTGTGGCTTTGTCACTGTGGTCCTGCCTTCTGCACACCCGGAAAACAAGCGAAGGTTATGATAACTGTACCCTAATCCTAATTTTCTGCATGCTAATTTCACCAGATCATGCAATCAAGACCTTCAGGCAAGTAGACCATCATGCCCCACGCTCTCGATCGATGCGCCTTTGATTATCGGCTTCGTTTTGTTTTCCTGGGAAGTGGAAGCATACAAAAATGCACATGTGCTTAACTACAATCTACCAAAGTAATTTAATGAATTATGGTATTAGAATAAATGACATGCTCCGTGACACAAGACTGTCTGCTCTGGAACCGAGAAATTCTGGTAGGATTTGTTTGGGTTGCTTGTTCATAGTCAGCCATAGTTAAGTTATTATATCGCAGCTGTCAGTTGATAGAACTTGCTGATCTTCAAGTAACGAATGCCCTGGTTAGGTTTCCAGCATCCAAGTTCAAATAATGCCCGGGTAGCATCACATGCAACTATGGTGTCCATATTTGAGACTAGTGAACCCAAGAGAATCACGAAAAATCAAGGTAGATTTTCCCCTTAACGGTTCAACCAGCCTAAAGGCGAATACAATCAATCCCGAGTTGGTTCATTTAAAATATATGGGCAATCTACCCCGCATGGTTCAAGCTCACTAAGAACTATCGTGCGCCATGGCACCGTTAGTGATTAATTTAAATTGCCACTCCATCTGCATATTGCTACTCAGCAGGATAATCTATTGCCAAAGCTGCACGGCTAACTCTCGGCTAAGCGTTCGATCATGTTCAAGCGCATGACTGCATCATAAAAGGCATTACTCTTAACTGGGTGGCATCTTCTGACGAGTTATGTTGTCTGCTTCGTCCAACATCACTCACTCAAGCGAAACATCCCAATTCATTGGTGGTTAGATTATTTAAAAACCGTGTTGCTCAACTTCTTAAAGCGAAATGATGTTGAAACAATGTAGAAACGATCCTAAACTCCGTGTCTGCATTCGATTTGCGGCTGGTCGTTTCATGAGGTATCCGCCGAAAAAAAAAGTATCGTCTGTGCAAGCAGCAGGCGTTCATACAGCCCCTGCTGGTTGCACACTTTTCGAACAGTCGATGTTGTTCGTAGCCGCTCGTGTTTCTCAGGCCACGTGATGACAGATGGTGCACATCAACAGTTGCGTCCGCACTTGTTGGACAAGGATGAACTGACGCCCGACGGGCTTCCCCAGGGCACTGCATTAGACTGTGCACCAAAGAATCGTGCGATTAGCATGATTAAGACGTTACCGGGTTACGGGCACAATTTTCACCTGATTTACATCTATGATTTACTCGTTGAAACTGCGTGAACCAGAGGTATTACAATTAGCGGCGGGGAGAGGGCCACAACCATGTGGTTAGCGCGGACAGGGGCATCTCCACAGCATGCTCTGCTGCAGCGCACCGCTGTGCGCGGTCCGGTGCCGACCGGTCCGGGGCGTCGAACGTTCGCGTCACGTGACCGTGAGACGCGCCGTGGAGTCGCGTCACGTGACCGTGTGACGCGCCGTGGAGTCGCGTCACGTGACCGTGTGACGCGCCGTGGAGTCGCGTCACGTGACCGTGAGACGCGCCGTGGAGTCGCGTCACGTGACCGTGAGACGCGCCGTGGAGTCGCGTCACGTGACCGTGAGACGCGCCGTGGAGTCGCGCCGCCACCGACGCGTGACGCGTGACGCGTGATGAGCGGTGCGCACAGAGGTGATAAATGGCCGAGCTGCTGATAAATGGCCGAGCTGCTGACAGCAGAAGTGCTGCTTTGGCGGAGTCAGCAGCCAGTCGTGTTATTTGCGGCGCAGCAGCCCGTCGCCGTTGCTGATCGCTACAAAGGTGAAGGAGGCTGTTAAAGCCATGTGAGTGCGAGGGCGGGCGTGTTTCCATCTCGCCAAGTGGTCGGCATCGCCTGCAGCAGTCGCGTAGTGAGGCGTCGATCACGTAGGCTAAGGCTCCAGGTTGGTAGGCGCTTCAACTGCATTGGTTATGCAGTAACTATCTGTATCAATTGAGAAACGTGAAGAGCCTGCCGCAATCCTTTAGAACGAGCAACTCTTACTGAGGTATGGATACCTCAGGTACCTGTGGCAGCAATAGTCAATTTTTAACCCCTGTATGCGAATGGCATACAGTGTCTTAACGTGGCTTGGATGTGCTTGCTGGAGTTGGAACCATCACGTGTCGTCTGTGATGTCGGATCCCCTCAAACGTCTCGGAGGAACGGGGAGAGAACAGCCGAGGCGTCACGACTACGAGTCGAGGTGGAGAGTCGGATGTGGCTGTAGCCTGGAGTCAAACCCAGAGTCTGAGTCTGACCTCGGTTCTGAGTCGGAACAGTCGGTGTTTGGCTGCGTTTTTGCGATTTGCCGACGTGACCGCGCCGTTTCCAGATAGTCAGTCACTGAGGACCATCAGCCACCCAGTCCCAGCATGTCCATGGAGGAGAGACCACCGACCAGTCTTCCACCTACCTCCGCTCAGCGTTAGTGACCGATGCTTTCAAGCGAGTGAAGGGAACGTGTACACCAACTGTCGACGATGCCGCCTTCAGTTGTCGACGATGTCGCCTTCAGTTGTCGACGATGACGCCTTCAGTTGTCGACGATGGCGCCTTCAGTTGTCGACGATGCCGCCTTCATCTGTCGATGATGCCGCCTTAAGTTGTCGACGATGCCGCCTTCAGTTGTCGACGATGACGCCTTCAGTTGTCGAGGATGACCCCTTCAGTTGTCGACGATGACGCCTTCATCTGTCGATGATGCTGCCTTCAGTTGTCGACGATGGCGCCTTCAGTTGTCGACGATGCCGCCTTCATCTGTCGATGATGCCGCCTTCAGTTGTCGACGATGACGCCTTCATCTGTCGATGATGCTGCCTTCAGTTGTCGATGATGCCGCCTTCAGTTGTCGACGATGCGGCCTTCATCTGTCGACGATGCCGCCTTCATCCGTCGATGATGCCGCCTTCAGTTGTCGACGATGCCGCCTTCATCTGTCGATGATGCCCCCTTCATTTGCCAGCTGGCGGATCGTATGTGCCAGGCGATGAGTGAATGCATGACAGGATAGATAGCGCGCGATAGATGTGTTCTCATGAAACGAAGCATTTGTTGGAGATATAGCTGTAATAACAGAGGAAAACATGATCCTGGTTTGAATTTTTGTTTAAACTGGAGCAGCGAAGAGACCGTTTCAAGCTGGTGCGTTCCACGACAGATGGACCAAATATCTTCACATTTTACACTCACTGAATTTGTATTTGGACCAGAATGTGTGCGCAGAGTAGTTTTCGGCTCTGAACACAACTGAACAAGTTTTAGCCCGATTCGATTAACGGTTTCTGAGTTACAGCCTCCGGCACTATTTTGAGGTCATATAGCAAGGTTATCTTTGGCGATGGATATCTCATCGATAATGAGGAGGAAGTCTGACATATTATACATCCATGAGAAGAAAATTATGAAAGAAAGCATATCCATGATAAAATATCACAGTTCTCACGGTTGACCCCGTGGCCTCATGACCTCGTGATCTCGTGACCTTTTGTGACCCCTAGTCCATTGAAATTGATAAATTTGACGGTAGAAAACAAACGGGAATTATTTGGCTGCCATATAAAACATTTCAAAATGTGTTTTGTTTTTAAATGTCCCATGGCTCTCCATCCTCCATGGCTTTCTATCATTTTGAGATTTTCGGAACGGACGGATTTCGTGTAAGTTTTCTCCCATTAACAGCTACGGGGGATCGAACAATGAGATTGTAAAAAGTTTGCTCAGCAACAAGAAATATTGAAAACTTATTGATGTAAGTCTTATAGTTTTCCTTAATAAACTTCACAAAGTTCAAGATCACCCATTACCGATAGGTCATCCATAGGCTTATCTATGTGTGACGACGTATTTTTACTCCAGGAGATCTGGTGGTCTGGTGATCGAAACATCTGACCATGTTCAACCTTGCTGGCCTCACAACAAATAGTACGATTATGCCTTCATTTTACCTGTAGACATCACGTCCATGGACGGACAGTCGAATCCCTATCGTAATGCAAACACACGCGTTTTTGTCACGGTATGCATAGCGTGTCCCGGAAAACATGAACATTTTCACAAGCTTCCTATGGTTTCATTGTTCACTTTTTGGGCACTCCCTGCATATTGCACATTATTGCACCATACTACACTGCAGTGCAACATAGAATAACGGCGGGATAGAACAACGAAATAAAAGTCAGATAATGAGAACTTGTTTTTCCAACTTACACATTTGTAGCTCTACAATGCAGCTCTTGTAGTTTCCTTAACAGGGGTTGAACATTTTATGATCACTATGGTGTCGTAGCTTATTTCCATCTAACGACGTAATTTTACTTCAGAGCATCTAGTGGTTGCGCACAACGAGTACTGAATGGCAACAAACATGATCGAACGCTTTGCTGAGAGTTAGCCATGTAGCTTTGGCAATAGATTATCCTACTGAGTAGCAATGTGCAGATGGAGTGGCAACTTAAATTAATCACTAACGGTGCCAGGGCGCACGATAGTTCTTAGGAGATTGAACCATGCGGGGTAGATTGCCCATATATTTTAAGTGATTGGTTGTATTCGCCTTTGGGGTGGTTGAACCGCTAAGGGGAAAATCTACCTTGTTTTTTCGTGATTCTCTTGGGTTCACTAGTCTTAAATATGGACACTATAGTTGCATGTGATGTTACACGGGTATTATTTGAACTTGGATGCTGGAAACCTGACCAGGGAATTATTTACTTGACGATCAGCAAGTACTATCAACTGACAGCCGCGATATAATAACTTAACTATGGCTGACTATGAACAAGCAACCCAAACAAATCCTACCAGAATTTCTCGGTTCCAGAGCAGACAGTCTTGTGTCACGGAGCAGGTCATTTATTCTAATACCATAATTCATTAAATTACTTTAGAAGATAGTAGTTAAGCACATGTGCATTTTTGTATGCTTCCACTTCCCAGGAAAGCAAAACAAAGCCAATAATCAAAGGCAAACTTATGGAAAATTTCACACACAAAACCGCGCCTCTGGTAATGCGGGGATTGCTCACGTTTTCAATGAGGCTTACCGACACTTCAACAACTTTTTTTGTTTTTCACTTTTTATGGCGACGATACAGATGTACACAGTGACTATCACCATTGCTTGTAGCGTTTGTCCACACCGGAAAAAAAAAAACCACGTCCCTTTTCACAAGGTGTTTTCCAAAACTGAGTCGTACACTGCTCCGGTTCTACCAAGCCTGTTATCGTTTCCTTCCCGATGTCAACCCCTCTGTTGTCCGCCATCATCAACGCCGGCGGCTCCATCGGAACTCCATCGGTCTCCATCGGAACCGCCACCAGGCTGAAGAGTATTGAGCTTCGTACGAATGGGGAGTAGGGATATATGTACGGAGTACAGACGGGGTGGAAGGGAAGACATGTGCGAGACAAACACCTCGGCTTTTATTTGCCTTTAACACATAGTCATCAGCACCCTGCAGAGCCACAATGCTTCTTCCTTAGCACAAAATGCTGAACCTGCCTAACACTTGATCGCTGACGCTGATCGCTAAAGGGAATTACAATGAGTTCAGGATCTTCCGGATTGAAATTAATTGGGAAGACTTATTGAAAGGCTTAGATGCTTATGAAATATGGAGAATGATAAAATCTAAACTATTTCAAGGTCAGGATAGGTTCATTCCCAATAGGCAAATTAGATTAACCAGGGTTAAGCACCCTTCATGGCTGACCAGGGAAGTAAAGCATTTGCTTTAGTCAAAGAAACAGGCATTCAAGAAACTAAAATATAAACTAAAACTAACTCTGAGGTAAACCTCAAATCATATAAAATAGCTAGAAATAAAGTTAGGAGGTGTGTTAGGGCATCTAAAAGACTGGCTGAAATCAAATTAGCTCGGGAATGTTCAGCAGGTAAGGCTAAGAGATTCTTTAGTTTCTACAAATTTAAGGCTAAAACGTGTAGTGTAGGACCACTGGAGGTAGATGGGGAATTAGTGGTTGATGATTGTGATATTGTGGAATCCCTAAGCAAGCAATTCTCATCAGTCTTTACTAAAGATAATTCTGGTAGAATAGAAACAACTGAATCGTATGCCATGACAGGTGATAGGTTGGAGTATCTTACAATAACTACAGAAGCTGTAGAAAAGCAACTGCAGAATATAAAACCTAATAAAGCTTCTGGACCAGATGATATATATGCTAGGGTCTTAGTAGAGTGTGCTAAAGCTTTAGCAGTTCCTCTAGGTATAATTTGCAGGCGGTGTATGGAATATTCTGAAGTGCCTGAAGATTGGAGAAATGCAAATGTAGTACCAATTTTCAAAAAGGGAAGTATGAAGTGTGTAGGGAACTACAGGCCAGTCAGTTTGACCTCAATAGTTTGCAAGGTACTAGAAAATCTGGTTACACAGAATGTTCAGATTCATCTTGATAGGCACAATCTTTTAAGGGATACTCAACATGGATTTCGATCTCGAAGGTCTTGTTTAACTAACCTTTTGGAGTTCATGGAGTATGATACTAAAGAAGTAGACAATCAAAGCAGCATGGATGTTGTGTACTTGGACTTTAGCAAAGCTTTTGATAAAGTTCCACATGGGAGGCTAATTCATCAACTACAGCAACATGGGATTGCTGGACAAGTTCTAGGTTGGATTGAAGTATGGTTGAGGGGAAGGAAGCAAAGGGTAATGTTAAATGGATGTAAATCTGATTGGAAGGATGTTCTGAGTGGAGTACCACAGGGCTCTGTTCTAGGGTCACTTCTCTTCATCATCTTTGTGAATAATATTGAGGTAGGGCTGAGAAATAGAGTGTTCAAATTTGCTGATGACATCAAGCTGGTAGGAGTGGCAAACAGTTGTGATCAATCTAGAAATATTCAACTAGACTTGGAGGACCTAAAAAAGTGGGCTGATCAATGGCAAATGTCTTTCAACTATGACAAGTGTAAGGTTATGCATATGGGGTCTGGAGGTGAGACTTTCAGATATACAATGGGAGGGAGGGAACTGGATGTTATTGAAGAGGAAAGGGACTTAGGTATGTTGGTTTCAAAAGACCTTAAAGCAGAAAAACAATGTAGTATCAGCTAGGAACAGGGCACTCAGAATGCTGGGACTCATTAATAGAAGTGTGAAATATAAGAGCAAGGAAGTCATGAAAAAACTGTACTTAGCATACGTGCGACCACACTTGGAATATTCTGTACAAGCTTGGAGCCCCTACCTAGAAAAATATATAGACAAGTTAGAAAGAGTGCAGCGCACAGCAACTAGACTCATCAGTGGAATAGGTAACTTAGAATATGGAGAAAGGCTTGTGGCATTAGATATGTACTCACTCAAATATAGGAGATTAAGGGGGGACATGATTTAAATGTACAAAATTGTTAAAGGACTAGATCAGGTCAATTTAAATGGCGCTCTTCAGTTTAGAGTATCACATAGGGGTTATCAATTCAGGTTAGACAAGTTGAAGTGTAGGACAGTTAAGCGACAACAGGTCTTCAGTCAAAGGGTTGTTGATCAGTGGAATGGGCTGCCTGCTGATGTTGTGGGGAGTTCCTCATTGAATGTATTTAAAAGTAGGGTGGACAAATTTTTTGGACAGGAACATCTTGTTTTTGAGTTCTAACTTGTGACGGATGGGGGTTAAGTAAGTGTGTACGGCACAGACCCCTTTAAGCAGGCATGGATGCAGTTTGAAAATTATTGATAAGGCATTCAATCCACATGTGTTAAGAGAGATCAGGGTAGCAGGGCTGGATAGCTAGGGTCGATAGGCATTGATAGGTGTGTGGGATGTTGGAGGACTGGTTTCTTCAGGATGTGGGATGGTTGGGGAGGGTCTTTTTACCAGGCTTATAGTATCTTCCATTTACAGACTTAACTGGATGGGCCCTTGAGTCTCTTATTAAGTCTAAACGCTTTATAAATTTATATAGGGTGTACCTAGCAGTGGATTCAGCACCTTCCTTCGGGATGTGATACTGATGAAATTTTCTATGGTAGCACAATGGGTATGATGGGAGGAGTTTGTAATTGTTGAGTGTGTTATGCAATAGCAAGTGAATGGTGCTAGATAGGCTGGGATATATAGCTTCCTAGGAACTTGAGATAAGGGATTGATTGGGGTGAGAGTATGTACATTTATAGTACCTTTTCTAGATAGGCTTAACCCAGATGGGCCCCTGTGGCTCTTATTAAGCCTTAACACTTTATGACTTTATGACTTTATGACACAAAGTGATCCTCATGTTCGTTAAAGGTACCTATCTACCGCGCCAGATGCGATATGTAGGTAATGGAACCTGATTTAATAGGGTGGGGTTGCGTTGTGTCCATGTTTCATGTTATTCGATACATGTCAGTTGTTCCGAAGTGCAATAGCGTCTCTTCGCGTAAGTAAACCCATGGGTGACCTATCGGTAATTAGTGACATTGAAATTCTTGATGGTTTTTAAGGGAAACTATAAGATTTACATCAAAAATGCATGAATTTCTTAGGAAAATGTTTTCCAATGATATGTTTGCATGTCATTGTTCTACCTCATGTAGCTTTCGAATGGAAGGAAGCTTATGAGAATTATCTACTACCTGGAAAACGCAAAATCGCAAAAAAATGTCATGAAGAGCGGACGGCCACATCTGATATTTATAAGAACGCATTTTTTATAAAAATTGTTTGGTCAGCGAAATCATACCCACTTGTATCTCCGCCGTCAAATTGATCAATTTTAATGGGCTAGGGGTTACCGGAGGTAACGAGGTCACGAGGCCATGTGGTCGTGAGGTCAAATGTAAGAAACATTGATATTTTATTTCGGGAATGTTTCGTTCATCCTTTTTCTTCTGAAGTATATATCATTTGCCATCCTTTCTGCTTCTTATTGATGAGATATCCGTCGTCAAACCAACTCATGTTATTTGACCTAAAATAATGCCAGAGGCTATAGTTCAAAAACCGTTCGCCAAACCGGGTTGAAATGTTTAAACTACGGTCAGGTGCACATAATTTGTTTGCTCTTATCCATATTCATACCCGTCTATGGATAACACGGACACAAACACACGCACATACATTCACACATATATGTTTTATTAAATACACACATATATATATATATATATATATATATATATATATATATATATATATATATATATATATATATATAGTGTGTGTGTGTGTGTGTGTGTGTGTGCATACAGAATTGAATGCGACAGCGTTCTCTGCATTTATCTTCTTCCTATTTATGTTTCTAGTTTTCGAACGCATGATCTAGGATTATTTGTAAGATTACATAAAATATCCCCAAGCGGTGCAATGATTAACACGGCTGTTTGATGTAAATAGCATAGGAAGTCAGCATCTATGTGAAACAAGTCGTGATTCGAAGTTACTATATTTTGTCGACGTTTCAACCAGCCTTGACCATCTTCAGAACTAACACAGTACGAATCACGTAGGTGTAATGCAAGCATGAAAATGAAATGATGATACACACAGCTTCAATTACAACACTTCCTATTCTCTAAGGCACGCGGAAAATCAAAAGGGAACGTATATGAATATTCCGTGAAATACGCTCATCAGACATGCAATATATATATATATATATATATATATATATATATATATATATATATATAGGTATATATATATATATATATATATATATATATATATATATATATATATATATATATATATATATTATTCATTTATATATATATACCACCTGTACATCTCTACGCAATATGCATGTGCTTATTATTCGAAACGAATATCGGGCGCCATTAAGGCCGCTGGTCGAGCGAGAACGGGAGACGGGCTGTGGCACTGTGGCGCCGCGTGCACATTTCACGACGTCGGACATCACAATGCGGCGCGGACCTTGTGAACCAATCGCCACTCGAGCGGACCTTGTGGCGCGGCGCGGACCTGGTGACCAGGCGCGGACCTGGTGACCAGGCGCGGACCTGGTGACCAGGCGCGGACCTGGTGACCAGGCGCGGACCTGGTGACCAGGCGCGGACCTGGTGACCAGGCGCGGACCTGGTGACCAGGCGCGGACCTTGTGACCAGGCGCGGACCTTGTGACCAGGCGCGGACCTGGTGACCAGGCGCGGACCTGGTGACCAGGCGCGGACCTTGTGACCAGGCGCGGACTTTGTGAACCAATGGCCACTCGAGCCGCTGCCGTCTCTTGGGAGCTCGTGGCAACATGCACATGATCACATCACTCCAAAGAACAGGAATTAGTGGTATTATTATTACCACTCCAAATAACAGGACTTGCAGAGGGAATTAAAACCTATTTTGACAATGCGACACGGTGCATTCACGTTTGGGAGACGTGCCGCATAACCAGCCGAGCACCCTTATTTCGGACATGGCGTGTCGAACTTCGACATTCACGCAATTGAAAATGGATCCGCTTCAGCCGAAAATGGCTGAATTTTTGCAGAATTGCCGAATGCGGTACACGTATTTCAAACTTAATTACGTTATGCCGATTTGTTGAATCAATCAGCATAGATGTCACGTTGTGTCAAGGTTCTTCCTGCTTCCTGTCTCAGTGTAAGCTGTATCTGTACAGCCTACAGTTTAGTTGGGCCGGGCCAGGTCGGGCCAGGTTGGGTCGGGTAGGAGTCGGGTCGGGTCGAGTCGGGTCGGGCCGGGTCGGTCGGGTCTGGTCGGGTCTGGTCGGGTCGGGTCGGGTCGGGTCGGGTCGGGTCGGGTCGGGTCGGGTCGGGTCGGTCGGGTCGGGTCGGGTCGGGTCGGGTCTGGTCGGGTCGGGTCGGGTCGGGTCGGGTCGGGTCGGGTCGGGTCGGGTCGAATCAGTCGGGTAGGGGACGGATCGCTCGGATGAACTTTTGTCGCAAATGCACAACGCTCATTCGATCGTTCCTCTGGCTCGCAATAACCCAAAAGTGCCCATCTAGGAGCGGCCTACCGATATGAAGACCAACAGCAAATCTGAGGGCTAACGGGTCGATGCCATGAGGAATGCATTCCGGCGCGGAAGCTCGTGCTTCTACAGCCATTACTGCAGACGGGCTACACAAACGAGCTGGGTAATTTGCACACTCTGCATTCCTGGGCCCGCCGAGCAATGAATGTAAAGAAATATCTCGCACAAATCTCAGCGTGAATAACGCGCCCGGCTCCATCGACCTGCGATCATATCGCCTCACGTGCCTGCCCACCACCCACCACTTATTTAACACCGTTCATCTGCATGGAATGTGCAGTGTGTGCGATCAGCACCAGTGAGGCCTCTATCAGAGTGTCCGGCCGGGGCCACCATCCCGGGAGCGGCGGTCAGCGCTGAGCCGTTGTCGCCTGCAGGCTGACAGGCGGCAATCAGCTCCAGGCTGACAGGCGGCAATCAGCTCCAGGCTGACAGGCGGCAATCAGCTCCAGGCTGACAGGCGGCAATCAGCTCCAGGCTGACAGGCGGCAATCAGCTCCAGGCTGACAGTCGGCAATCAGCTCCAGGCTGACAGGCTAAGGGAATCAGCTCCAAACTCAGCTCCAGGCTGACAGGCGGCAATCAGCTCCAGGCTGACAGGCGACAATCAGCTCCAGGCTGACAGGCGGCAATCAGCTCCAGGCTGACAGGCGGCAATCAGCTCCAGGCTGACAGGCGACAATCAGCTCCAGGCTGACAGGCGGCAATCAGCTCCATGTTTATTAAGTCACACCGCTGTTGTGTTTCCACCATGAACACGGTATTTGCGTTGAGGAATTACATTGCGAGCAGGTACCAGCCTGAGGTGGTATGCAAACGTGCAGAACGCCAGTTAGACGTGGCACTGGCAGGCGTAAATCAGGTGATAATTTGAACTGGACCTGGATAGCTACGCTGTTATCGAGAAAGAATGGACTAATAGCATAGGCGCGTTATTAGTTTCATCCTCACTGGCGTTTACGTTCAAACCAACATCTAATTATCCACCATTTCCAACCCTATTAGTTTAACCACTTGATCAACGAGGGTTCGAGCCAGAAGAGTTACGATATAATGAAGAAATTGCCTGGCGCTGATGGTGGTAGCGGTGGTGGCGTCGGCGGTGGCCAGCCCTCGAGGACCACCTCGGCCGGCACCGCTCGCGGTCACGCAGCTCGTGACCCAGCCAAGGTCACGCGCGCTGCACGGGGGGTCGACCTCACGCCCGTGCATCACCGGCGGTAATTCAGATTTATTCGCAAGCAAATTCATACGACTAGCCGAGGGCGAGCGGCAGACACTAATTTGCTGGAATTTATTGGTGCGGGATTTATAGTGGCACGTCATCAAGCAGTGGTCTGCGGCCAGCGGCCGTCGGACGCCCTACTCGAGCGACGACGGCCGCTGGCAAGCACCGCCGCGCTGTGCACGCACTGACCGACTCCAGGGGCCAGAGCGCATGGACGCCATCCCATCCGGGAGATGTCAGGACGCTCGAGTCCTGACACAGACCGCCAACTATCAACCAAGCCGGCTCGATCCGGCCTCGTGTCGCTGCTTCCCTGTCGTTCAGTGGCAGTGGCGGGCTGGACCGGCCGGTACAGTGGCAGTGGCGGGGCTGGACCGGCCGGTACAGTGGCAGTGGCGGCTGGACCGGCCGGTACAGTGGCAGTGGCGGCTGGACCGGCCGGTACAGTGGTAGTGGCGGCTGGACCGGCCGGTACAGTGGCAGTGGCGGCTGGACCGGCCGGTACAGTGGCAGTGGCGGCTCGACCGGCCGGTACAGTGGTAGTGGCGGCTGGACCGGCCGGTACAGTGGCAGTGGCGGCTGGACCGGCCGGTACAGTGGCAGTGGCGGCTGGACCGGCCGGTACAATGGCAGTGGCGGGCTGGACCGGCCGGTACAGTGGCAGTGGCGGGCTGGACCGGCCGGTACAGTGGCAGTGGCGGGCTGGACCGGCCGGTACAGTGGCAGTGGCGGCTGGACCGGCCGGTACAGTGGCAGTGGCGGGCTGGACCGGCCGGTACAGTGGCAGTGGCGGGCTGGACCGGCCGGTACAGTGGCAGTGGCGGGCTGGACCGGCCGGTACAGTGGCAGTGGCGGGCTGGACCGGCCGGTACAGTGGCAGTGGCGGGGCTGGACCGGCCGGTACAGTGGCAGTGGCGGGCTGGACCGGCCGGTACAGTGGCAGTGGCGGGCTGGACCGGCCGGTACAGTGGCAGTGGCGGGCTGGACCGGCCGGTACAGTGGCAGTGGCGGGCTGGACCGGCCGGTACAGTGGCAGTGGCGGGCTGGACCGGCCGGTACAGTGGTAGTGGCGGGCTGGACCGGCCGGTACAGTGGCAGTGGCGGCTCGACCGGCCGGTACAGTGGCCTGACCGGCCGGTACAGTGGCAGTGGCGGGCTGGACCGGCCGGTACAGTGGCAGTGGCGGGCTGGACCGGCCGGTACAGTGGCAGTGGCGGGCTGGACCGGCCGGTACAGTGGCAGTGGCGGCTGGACCGGCCGGTACAGTGGCAGTGGCGGGCTGGACCGGCCGGTACAGTGGCAGTGGCGGGCTGGACCGGCCGGTACAGTGGCAGTGGCGGGCTGGACCGGCCGGTACAGTCGTGCGGCTCCGCAGCTCATCACTCCAGCTTTGCCTCCCGACTGTCGTCCGTTCTTCATCAGACTGTCCGGCGCCATGACTGACGGCGGCCCGTCCGTTCTTCATCAGACTGTCCGGCGCCATGACTGACGGCGGCCCGTCCGTTCTTCATCAGACTGTCCGGCGCCATGACTGACGGCGGCCCGTCCGTTCTTCATCAGACTGTCCGGCGCCATGACTGACGGCGGCCCGTCCGTTCTTCATCAGACTGTCCGGCGCCATGACTGACGGCGGCCCGTCCGTTGTCCTGCAACACAAGCGCATGCGACGCGTGCGGGCACGGGGCGGATGGTGAGGGCCGAAGGACGAAGTGAAATGACGGTTCTGGTGGATACACGCACGTGGATTGAAACGAAGCTGTCGCGTGACCTATGGTTTCACTGACTTCCTTTGGTATTTTGGCGTCAGCGTATGACGCTGAGTAAAAAGAATGAATTTGAATAATCAGCGAAACGACTCCCTATATTCTCTATATTTTTGCTTCGCTTGCTTCCTTGCATGCGCCTGCACCTCTGAGAAGATACACTGCAGGATCACCAACAGGCTTACTTCCCTTCCCATCCCTAAGTACCCTTCCAAATGCACTCACACACACGCACCTCTGAGAACATACACTGTAGGACCACCAACAAGCTTACCTAGCCTTCCATCACTCAGTGCTCTTCCAAAAAACACACACACACACAATTGCTCATTCACACCTCCAGCATCAGGACAGTCTCCAAAAACGTTTGCCAATTTCCAACCTGCCAACCGATTGTCGACTCCTGCTCACCCCCTCATGTCCATCAATCATGGGTGCACATCTGGGCCCTCGGCAGCAACAGCAAATGCACAACAAATCAGCACAGCAAATATGCCACCACCGTTTCGCGTAATCTCATTCAGTCTACTGGGAGCAGAATAAACCTGGGATTCGACGCGCCCAGAAACTCCAACTCATCATGATCATCATTCAGTCCACTTTTGGTGAATGTATGCATACAGTTGTGCTTTGGAGATGCGCAGTTCGGGCCCTTCCCATGCTCCAACGCCCCGACCTACAACGCACCATTATATCTGCTGACGCACGCATTGTGACCAGCACGGGCGAGGTTCACAAACTACTCTTCAATTCGTTTGGGCGGTCATATTTGTAGTCCCCTCCAACTTCAACGTCCCTGAAATTGTGATAGTGATGGGTGTAATGCAAAGGCGTAGGAACGCCCGAAATATTGGACAATGTGAGTCACATTATATGTTGATTCTTTCCCCGGACAAGTCACTTATTGGGAATGTATTTAAACAAGCAAATACACAGACACATGTTCTTGCATTACCCATGGCCTTGGTTGAGGCATCCCAAAAGTATGGGCAGGGATCCCTGGGCCCTATGCTCCCAAGTCGATGGTGTAAGAGTAGTTTCACATAAATGTTTTCTCAATATCATGTTTCAAGATTTCGGAAAATGTGTTGCTCCATGGAACTTTTACTCTCAGCCTATCGCTAGTTGTGGAATCACGGCTCGAATCCCCCCAGTGGGTGGCACTGGACCGGCCACAGAGTATCAGTTAGTGCATTCATGACAACGTTACCGGCATCTTCACGCAGTGATTGATGGTGATGCAGCCTCACCAGACTACGGCAGCAGCGCTACCACAACACCTCACCACATCCGCACAATCATCGACAACCTGCGCGCCGGCATAACCAAGCCGCGGGAGGCGGGGCTGAACGGTGACAATCACGGCGCGGGAGACGGGGTCGAGCGGGACAATCACGGCGCGGAAGACGGGGTCGAGCGGTGACAATCACGGCGCGGGAGACGGGGTCGAGCGGGACAATCACGGCGCGGAAGACGGGGTCGAGCGGGACAATCACGGCGCGGGAGACGGGGTCGAGCGGTGACAATCACGGCGCGGGAGACGGGGTCGAGCGGTGACAATCACGGCGCGGGAGACGGGGCTGAGCGGTGACAATCACGGCGCGGGAGACGGGGTCGAGCGGGACAATCACGGCGCGGGAGACGGGGTCGAGCGGGACAATCACGGCGCGGGAGACGGGGTCGAGCAGTGACAATCACGGCGCGGGAGACGGGGCCGAGCGGTGACAATCACGGCGCGGAAGACGGGGTCGAGCGGGACAATCACGGCGCGGGAGACGGGGTCGAGCGGGACAATCACGGCGCGGGAGACGGGGCCGAGCGGTGACAATCACGGCGCGGAAGACGGGGTCGAGCGGGACAATCACGGCGCGGGAGACGGGGTCGAGCGGTGACAATCACGGCGCGGAAGACGGGGTCGAGCGGGACAATCACGGCGCGGGAGACGGGGTCGAGCGGGACAATCACGGCGCGGAAGACGGGGTCGAGCGGGACAATCACGGCGCGGGAGACGGGGCCGAGCAGTGACAATCACGGCGCGGGAGACGGGGTCGAGCGGGACAATCACGGCGCGGGAGACGGGGTCGAGCGGTGACAATCACGGCGCGGGAGACGGGGTCGAGCGGTGACAATCACGGCGCGGGAGACGGGGCCGAGCGGTGACAATCACGGCGCGGGAGACGGGGTCGAGCAGTGACAATCACGGCGTCGAGCGGGACAATCACGGCACGGGAGACGGGGTCGAGCCGGGCTCGGCGCCTAAACACGTGCACGCGCGCCGCTTATCGTGGCGGGTATCGGCGGCCGGCCGCCTTGTCGGCGTGACGGCGGCCCGGCGGTGACAGGCGGCTCGTCCGCAGACTCATCCATCACCGAGCTGTCGAGCTGTCACAGCGGCCAGACGTCCGGCCGACACACACTGACATGCACACAGACACAGACATACGAACTGCCGGGGCACACTGACGTACACACAGACATACACACTGCCAGGGCACACTGACGTACACACAGACATACACACTGGCGGGGCACACTTACGTACACACAGACATACACACTGGGGGAGGCACACTGACGTGCATACAGACATACACACTGACATACACACTGGCGGGGCACACTGACGTACACACAGATATACACAGACATACACACAGACATACACACATACATACACATATACATACACACATACATACACACAGACATGCACACAAACATACACACATATATACACACAGATATACACCCAGATATACACATAGACATACACACAGACATACACATAGACATACGCACATACATACACACAGACATACACATATACATACACACAGACATACACACAGACATACACATATACATACACACAGACATACACACAGACATACACACATACATATACACTACCAGGGCACACTGAAATACACACATAAATACATACAGACATACACATAGACATACACACTGCCGGGGCACACAAGAGAAGACAAGAGAAGAGAAGAGAGAGAGAAAGAGAAAAGAGAAAAGAGAAAATAAAAAGAAAAGAGAAAAGAGAAAAGAGAAAAGAGAAAAGAGAAAAGAGAAAAGAGAAAAGAGAAAAGAGAAAAGAGAAAAGAGAAAAGAGAAAAGAGAAAAGAGAAAAGAGAAAAGAGAAAGGAGAAAAGAGAAAAGAGAAAAGAGAAAAGAGAAAACAGGAAAGGGAAAAGAGAAAAGCGAAAAGAGAAATAGAAAAGAAAGAAAAGAGAAAAGAGAAAAGAGAAAAGAGAAAAGAGAAAAAAGAAAAGAGAAAAGAGAAAAGAGAAAAGAGAAAAGAGAAAAGAGAAAAGAGAAAAGAGAAAAGAGAAAAGAGAAAAGAGAAAAGAGAAAAGAAAAAGAGAAAAGAGAAAAGAGAAAAGAGAAAAGAGAGAAGAGAGAGGAGAGAAGAGAGAAGAGAGAATAGAGAAGAGAGACGAAAGAAAAGAGAAGAGAAGAGTCAGACAAACAGACAGACAGACACACCGGCGCGCAGACAGACAGACAAATAGATAGAGAGACAGGACAGACGGGCAGACAGAGAGACAGACAAGCAGACAAACAGACAGACAGAGAGCCAGACAGCCAGACAGCCAGACAGATAGATAGAGAGACAGGACAGACGGGCAGACAGAGAGACAGACAAGCAGACAAACAGACAGACAGAGAGCCAGACAGCCAGACAGCCAGACAGCCAGACATTTTTTCGTCACTCACAGAGAGGCCGCCATGGCTACAATTACTAAAGAAGTGGTCGCCCGTAAATAAGAAGTCAGCCCGCTGGTCATCATCATCACGTTCCCTCTCTCAATGTGAATTCATATATTCACCCATGTCCCAAGGTTAATTCGTCGCCCATGGTGAGTCACCATTCTCGGTGTAAGGAGTATTTTTAGCAGTATTGCAGACCAGCCCGTCTCCATGTTGGGGTGCCGAAAAACTTCCCGGAATATTAAGCGAAAGGAACCCCCCGAAAATGCCACACTTCTAAAAATATCAATCCGGGTGCGTTTCACTGGTAGCAAAAAAACATAAATAGCTCATATATATATATTTATATATATATATATATATATATATATATATATATATATATATATATATATATATATATATATATACATATATAGGTATATATACATATATATATATATATATGTATATATGCATATATATACATATATATATATATATATATATATATATATATATATATATACATATATATATATATATATATATAAGTGTGTGTGTGTGTGTGTTTGTGTGTGTGTGCACTGCCATTGCCTCTGATGCATTTCCATGACACCACAGCTACACAAGTTGGCATACGCTCCAGCGAGTTAGCTGTTGCTTTCCAAGGGTGCCCCCTGTGAATGTCAGTCTGGATCACTGTATCGAACGGCAAAAATTAGATGGCTAGCTGCCGTGGGAAGCAGACATTTTTCGCCGCTTGTATCAAACGGTAATTGATTGATGTGTCGTACGCTACAATGTGTGCAAGTATCCGCGGTACTGTGTCCATCGTGCTCATTTGCCGTGTTGGCCGAAGCTTCATGCCATGTGTCACGTCGTGTTTTCTTGCAGGTACTCCGTGTAGCACTTCGCTATTAATCACTTTTGGAGCAAATCCGATACTCAGTGTCAAAGGATGTTAGGGAACGTAGAAGTAAGCTCATAGCCCATTGAACCGACTTACTGCCACAGTACCGCCTCAAACCAGGCATCATGATGGCTTAATTAAAGTGTGATTATCGGGAGAATGGTGTGTCAAACGCGAGTACGCAGGATGCAGGATGTCTATTCGGCGTTTGGTATTTCGCATTATGGAATGAGACGCCAATTGGTACGATGGTTGGACTCATAAACGCAATGAGCTATGTTGCAGCAGTAGCTGGACGGGACTAACTTCATTCCGAACGCTCAGTGACAGGGATGGGTGTACACCACTGAAATGGGTGTGCACTGAAAAGATTATTGTGCATACCGCGTGAAGGAAGAAGTGCTTTCATACTGCGCACTGGATGGGCTACTAGTGAAATGGCTGAGCCCGGCGACTTTGGACAGTAAGAGGATTGGACAATAAGAGGATTGGACAATAAGGCGACACGGTATTCTCAGCGTAGGCTAGAGTCAAGGGAACCCTCGAATGTGGAGCAGACATGGTCACAGATCAAGGCCACCCCGAGTTTATCAAGGCCAGCATCACAAAATCTGTCGGTTCCGGGAACCTTGACCCATGCCAACATCTCTTGACCGGATGCGATTTCAATACAGTCATGTTGTACCTGAAATCACGACACTCTGGCTTCATGCGGGTTTGTTGTCAATATTACGACAAACTTAATAGCAATATTAGCAGCACCACAACAACCCCGATGCTGGCCAGATTAGAACCACCATCCCTGTGTTCGAATACCGATATCTAAAAAAAAGTATTAAGAAAAATGTGCAATATGTTTCCAATAGGGAGACATAAATAGACCGAATTTGGTGAGAGACTTGCAGACACTGACACTGACTTGACATGCAAATACCGATGGACTGCCATCCTTCCCTGTAAAGTTACTTGGGGATGCTGGCTGGTATTCAAAATGAAAATAATTGTCCTTAAAATATTCCACCGAATAGCCATTTTCTGGAACCATGCTGTGATGTTCTCATTTATGAATAGGCTAGGTATATTACCTACCTGTCCCCGACATATTGGCTGCACTGGCCTGAAGCATTTTACCGTTTGTTCAAGTCAGTATATTTGCATACTTGCATTGTTTGTTCAAATATTTTTTGCCATAATTGTATTGTTTGTTCGACGCAATTTCTTTTCGAACTTGAAGGTATATGTATTGACGATACTCTTTGCATAGCCATGGTCTGGGTTCGTTAAGTTTTGCATCTCATTGAACAGACACAATGGCACCCAGATCAACAACCACATGACTGGTAGTAGAGCTCAGACTGTCCGACTGCAGACGGGGGGTGAGCTGTCATGCTCACAATGTCATCATCGTCATCAACCACCGCATACGTGCACTGTTGGTGGATTATCACTTCACCACTGTGGTATGAATGACTGCCAATATTGTCTCCACCGTTTCCCCCATAGGTCTTCCGCTTATTTTTTGTCTCGATCAGAGTATGTAGGAAGGCGCTTGGAATTTCCAAACTCTAATAATTGCTAAGTAGTTAATGTTACGTCCTCGGGTAGCTGTGATGACTATTTTACGTTCAGATAGGTGTGAGAGTCAGCTGGTATGTGTGGTGGAAACTTGGGGCTCCGACCCTTGATGGGCCCTTGATGGTGGCCGACTTGACAGAGGATGCGCATTTATTTGCTCTTATTACAGTTGCACCTGAATTTGTTGTTTATTTCTGACATTCATGAATTATGTGATCTAATTTAAATGCTGTATTTTCAGTTAATCTGCCGTCACAAAAATAATATGATAATGTCGCGCCAATGGCCACCATTGTGTGAACAATATCGCTAAACAATGGAAGCATAGTTAACCTAGATAAAAATCAAACCAGAGCATATCAAACCAAGGTCTTGAATTCCTTTTCAGAGATGGGCCCATAGATATGGCTCTGTCTCATTTTAAGTTTGAAAGCATTTTTTCAAATAAATTTCATCCGAGTTCTTGCTGGGGTGGCTTTATAAGCCAGGGCTCTGTTGCTAAGCAGAGCTTGTTGTGTGAACCCTGGCACCACCACCCGATCCATGAATTCCAGCTCAACAGTAGAATTTTGACCGAAAGTTTAACGTGCCGTCGATGCACCGACACGGTCGCCCGGTAGCTCGAGCCAATGTAAATTATATTATATTATATTATATTAAATTATATTAAATTATATTAAATTATATTATATTATAAGCCAATGTAAATTTAATCATCCACGTTGTACACAAATTGTACATATGCGTATTGACAAATTGCAGGTGTACATTTGCAAGTGTATGCTGGGCAGATACGGCAAAATTGAGTGGTGTGTCCAGACATTTTGCATCTGAAGCAACGCATGGGGTTTAGAAGAAATTGCCTTACTGTTCTATAATTGAAGAAAAAAATGAAATTTTCCATTTGCATAGAAGTTTGCCGTACCAAACTCGACCAAGTGATCATTTTCATTAACCATTTACTTATGCGAAATATAAAGAATGCACAATTAGTTGTTATGGTCCCAAGCTATGGAACACAGTTGTGGGAAGAAACTTTGCATTCCAAGCAATATCGTTGTCAAAATTTAACATGAAATATTTCCTGCGATAATGGTTTATCTCGGCTTATTAAAATTACATACGATGTGATCATATGACTGTTATTCGGCGATGGTGGTGTTTCTATGGTGTTTCTAAGCATGCTTCTCTGATTTCTTCGCCAACAAACGCAATGGCTTCCCCTGGTCTTGTCTATCTATCGTGTCTAGCTCTTATTTTTATCTTTGTCTTGTCATGTGTACATGCTTTTAGTCCTCCTTGAAGCATTTCTTTTCTGTTCTTCTCGTTTTTGCTTCGTCTCCATGTTATTCGAAGGCCATCAGCGATGCGCTTCTTTAAATATATACGTGATGTGCGCACATGCCCCGCAGATACATTTGCATAAACAATATGTGCATGAGTGTCTATGTGTATATATGTGTGTAGATGTATATGCATATGCTGTGTGTCTGATATATAGTGGTAGTGGATATAAAAAAGCATATAGTGGTAACGATATGGACTAAAAACTGGCTATTTTTGCTAGACAATGTATCGCATGTTCCAGAATACCATGCCATACGCTAAAAATAATAATAAATGCAACGTTTGCCGAGGAAGCTGTGCGCACTGTTCTTTGCAGACTCAACATGCCTCCCCTCCCCCAAAGCAATATATATATATATAACAGATATATATATATATATATATATATATATATATATATATATATATATATATATATATATACACACATATATATATATACATATATACACATATATATATATATATATATATATATATATATATGTATATATATATATATATATATATTGTGGATATATTAAAAGCTAGCTTGATCTTCAAGATCCAGGAACGACTCAATGTTAGAAAAAATTGTAGATATATATTGTGACGTTTCGGCCATAGACCATTGTCAAACTTTAATATATCCACAATGATTGACCAGGAAATACGGGCATTTCTGAACTATGTACGTTATATATATATTGTAAGAGAGTTAGTTTGTGAGCATCTTGATCCCATAAATTCAGCCCCCTTCCCCCTCCGTTCATGGCGCGACAAGTCTCAGGCACCTAGACGGCGTCCGCCTGTCTGATGCCGACGTAAGCAGCCACCGCCCCAACGAGGCCGTTCACTGGACCTTGTACCTTCCCCTCCCCTCTCCGGCAGTCATCCCGGCGCCAGAGATGTGACCTCAATACTGTGCAGCCGGTACCACACCCAGTTCACATAAAGTTATACGTTTGGCTGTCCCATAACCGTAATTGGTATAATCCCGTAAGCCCTCCGATTGTAAAAGTATACCGTAATAGTAACTGTAAAATAGGGTACCGTAAATATCACATAGTACCCTTCACTAAAGGCAAAGCCACTTCCGTAGAAGCTTCTAGAAGCTGGATGTGACGTCAATGGGCGGTTCTGGCTCAACGCCCAATCAGTGGCCGGGGGTCTCCAGGCGTGACTAGCAGCCGTGCGTCCTCCAGAGTCGGGCTTGAATTCTCTTAGCGAGCGGACCGCTGTTGCGTGCGCGTGCTTCCCAACTAAATTCGGCTTCTAAATTCATAGGAAAGGCAGTATCACTCAAACTCAAACTCAAACTCAAACTCATTTATTCGGCAGAGGTCCAATTCACATGGTTAGTAAAACCATGGATAATAAAACCTTTCCGAGGAAAGGATCACGGCTTACCTTCAGAGGAGAAAGTACTGTACGGTGTCTGTCGGTCTCGTGTGATTGTGCGAGTGCTGCAGGCAATACAGGGCAGCTAAAAGAACTGGTGCTTTCGTGACTGGGGTTATCGCAAACGACGAGGTTGCTAGACTTTCGCGTGCCAATATAGGACTTTCCTACAATATATATATATATATATATATATATATATATATATTTTTATATTAGACGCATACTGATCGAAAGCTTATGATGCGCTGATTATGAACTATCCAAAATATGTCAAATGCTGTCCTAAGCGAGGTTGAGTTTGATGTCGCAGCTGTTTCAATTGATCGGGTCGGCCCTTAAAGCTCCGGTTGTGCGAATGCCCTTTTTTGGTATTTATCAACTCTCCAGATCCAAAGGCAACACAATTAAGTAGGTGGCAATGCGTTGGACGCCTCATGGCATGCAACTACCCGAAGCTCTTGTGCTCTACGCATTGGCTCGTCTGATTTTTTCTTCGCACATATATATATATATATATATATATATATATTGACGCATACTGATCGAAAGCTTATGATGCGCTGATTATGAACTATCCAAAATATGTCAAATGCTGTCCTAAGCGAGGTTGAGTTTGATGTCGCAGCTGTTTCAATTGATCGGGTCGGCTCTTAAAGCTCCGGTTGTGCGAATGCCCGTTTTTGGTATTTATCAACTTTCCAGATCCAAGGCAACAAAATTAAGTAGGTGGCAATGCTTTGGACGCCTCATGGTATGCAACTACCCGAAGCTCTTGTGCTCTACGCATTGGCTCGTCTGATTTTTTCTTCGCACATGCGCCTGACATGATGCTAGCAAGACGCAAACAGGACTTTCGTAAGGGGACACACATTTTTAAGAGGGCTCCTGGTAGACTGGGCCTCCTTTGAGTGATGCTGGCCCCTTGACTGTCAATTTTGATAATGAAGCGCATATTGACTTATGAACTCTCTCCGTTGGCACAGGGTTCCCGTTCCTGGCCGAGACTCTCTCCGCCATCCAGGGGGGCTTTCCAACGACTCGGGCCACCTCCGTCAGCCCAGGGTCTCTTGATATCGGCCTGGGTATTCCCTCCAATTACCCTCGGGGTTCCCTCCAATATCTAGGGACCCCTCCGTTGGCTGAGGGGCCCATTCCGTAGGTTCGGGGGCCTTCTTCACTCATAGGAGCTATCAGTCAACTTATAGGGACCCATTTCAACATGCTGACTGTTTGGACGCGGCTTCGAGAGAAGCAGCCTCGGGACCCTTTCTTCGAGAGAGCTTTGGAGCATTTAAGGGAAAATATTGGCATGAAAGTGATACAAATGAAAATTAAATGGGCAGGCTCAATATTGAGTGGAAGACCTAGATTATTAAGCACTTCAATGAAAGGACGCTATCAAGACGTCAAAGCGTGATGATAGGGTCGGGTCGCGTCGGGTCGGGTCGGGTCGGGTCGTGTCGGACCAGGCCGGGACGGGTTGGGTCGTGTCGGATCGGTTCGGGTCAGGTCGAGTCGTGTCGGGTCGGATCAGGTCGGGTCGGGTCGTGTCGGACCAGGCCGGGACGGGTCGGGTCTTGTCAGATCGGTTCGGGTCGGGTCCGGTCGGGTCGGGTCGAGTCGGGTCGGGTCGGGTCGGGTCGTGTCGGGTCGGGTCGGGTCGGGTCGTGTCGGGTCGGGTCGGGTCGGGTCGGATCAGGTCGGGTCGGGTCGTGTCGGACCATGCCGGGACGGGTCGGGTCTTGTCGGATCGATTCGGGTCGGGTCGGGTCGGGTCGGGTCGGGTCGGGTCGGGTCGGGTCGGGTCTTGTCGGATCGGTTCGGGTCGGGTCGGGTCGGGTCGGGTCGGGTCGGGTCGGGTCGGGTCGGGTCGGGTCGGGTCGGGTCGGGTCGGGTCGGGTCGGGTCGGGTCGGGTCTTGTCGGATCGGTTCGGGTCGGGTCGGGTCGGGTCGGATCGGGTCGGGTCGGATCAGGTCGGGTCGGGTCGGGTCGGGTCGGGTCGGGTCGGGTCGGGTCGGGTCGGGTCGGGTCGGGTCGGGTCGGGTCGGGTGGGGTCGGGTCGGGTCGGGTCGGGTCTTGTCGGATCGGTTCGGGTCGGGTCGGGTCGGGTCGGGTCGGGTCGGGTCGGGTCGGGTCGGGTCGGGTCGGGTCGGGTCGGGTCGGTTCGGGTCGGGTCGGGTCGGGTCGGGTCGGGTCGGGTCGGGTCGGGTCGGGTCGGGTCGGGTCGGGTCGGGTCGGGTCGGATCAGGTCGGGGTCGGGTCGGGTCGGATCAGGTCGGGTCGGGTCGGGTCGGGTCAGGTCGGGTCGGGTCGGGTCGGGTCGGGTCGGGTCGGGTCGGGTCGGGTCGGGTCGGGTCGGGTCGGGTCGGGTCGGGTCGGGTCGGGTCGGGTCGGGTCGGATCGGGTCGGGTCGGGTCGGGTCGGGTCGGGTCGGGTCGGGTCGGGTCGGGTCGGGTCGGGTCGGGTCGGGTCGGGTCGGGTCGGGTCGGGTCGGGTCGGTTCGGGTCGTGTCGGGTCGGGTCGGGTCGGGTCGGGTCGGGTCGGGTCGGGTCGGGTCGGGTCGGGTCGGGTCGGGTCAGGTCGGGTCGGGTCGGGTCGGGTCGGGTCGGGTCGGATCAGGTCGGGTCGGGTCGGGTCGGGTCGGATCAGGTCGGGTCGGACCAGGTCGGGTCGGGTCGGGTCGGGTCGGGTCGGATCAGGTCGGGTCGGGTCGGGTCGGGTCGGGTCGGGTCGGGTCGGGTCGGGTCGGGTCGGGTCGGGTCGGGTCGTGGTCGGGTCGGGTCGGGTCGGGTCGGATCAGGTCGGGTCGGGTCGGGTCGGGTCGGGTCGGGTCGGGTCGGGTCGGGTCGGGTCGGGTCGGGTCGGGTCGGGTCGGGTCGGGTCGGGTCGGATCAGGTCGGGTCGGGTCGGGTCGGGTCGGGTCGGGTCGGGTCGGGTCGGGTCGGGTCGGGTCGGATCAGGTCGGGTCGGGTCGGGTCACCAATTTGTGAGCTTTTGTCATATGCACCCGACAGTAGATGGGCTCTGGCTTCCTCCTCGCTCATAATTAGCCATGCTAACTAACAAGGAAACTCGAGAGCACTTCCTGCGTCCAACTTCATGGATATAATGATGATTAAAAGATTGATTTACGCAAAGTCTGACGTATATTTGAATTGCATGATTAAGCTCTTCCTGTCTCCTTATGGGAGCCTAACAATAAGACCGTTCCACTTCACGGGAAAAATGCATATAATGCCCTATGAAATGCAGGGGAATGTCACGATCTAAGACACAACAATTGGCACGAACTAATAGTAATGGGAACTTCGAATGTTTAATGTCGCGAGTTTCGTAGCAGTTATGGACAGAGCTCTATGCTAAGCATCTAAGTAATGAAGCACGCCAATCGTAGTCCTGTCACGTGCTATCTTGCAAATAGACCGCTACATCAATGGACATAGGTTCAAATCCAGCATATCCAAGTTAAATGGCGTGACAGATGCACTTAATAACCAGGCGGCGCGAGTGTACGCCGTAAGCGAGCCGTGTATGTGCATCAGTAATAAACTCTCGGCTGGGATGATGTCTCGAACTGCAGCTGCTCGGTCCAACAGCTGAGTAAGTGGATACATGGCACATTGAGCATGTTGTCGCCTCGGATTCCGAACCGCCACTTGATGGGCACGTTCGGAATATTTGCTTTAATTTCGCTCTCGAAAAAGCAGCGCCGCCAATGCAAACCTGTCCCTTTAGCCAATCCATATCGGCGGATCTAGCGCCGAGGATTGCTCATGACAAATGCGCTCGTGACTTGAAAAACCACAAACACTGATGGTCAATGGCGATGTTCTCCAACTACATGAGCCTGCACGGCCGGCGACATGCTTCACACGGGTCCTAAAAGGGTGACTAAGCATGCATAATGGCCATACATCGAGCCTCCAAATTAGCCGCGAAAGAACTGAAACCCTATCTGATTAGTGGCATCCGTGTGGCTTTAGGGGCTCAGTCGTCCTGTCGGTAATTCATCATGGGCGATGCATTATGTGAAGTGGATTTAGCCGGTGAATCGTGACGTTATCTTCTCTTGCAGACCTTCGGTACAAAGCATGCAAGCTTCTGGTCCGTTTTTGCCTTGTACCAACGATGCCAATTCGAGGAAAGTATTTGGTGAGGCAAGCACTGGATTGGGTCAAGAGAGAATGTCATTGAGGGGTCCTTGCAATGACAATGGGGATTCCTTGGAAGGAACAATGGGAGGCCAAGCCATCATTGGGGTCGGGCCCCTTCAAAGGGATGCAGATGGACATCTACCTCTTGTACGAGGCGAAGGAAAAGGATGCATTCGCAGATGTATCACATATAATCAGAGTCTGTGGGTCAAAGGTCAAAAGGTCAAAGGTCAAAGGATGAGAAAGGCTAAGTTGCAGACTATTTTGTTTCGCATGAAAAGTATATCAACTCATTTGTAAACAAAATAGTCATACAAGCGAAGGAGGTGAACAGTTCAGGAGGCAGGATGTTCACATGCAACCGAACGGTTGTGGGTTCAAGTCCCGTCGGTCGCTGCTCCTCGGCCACGACCAGTCGACTTAAACGACTGGCGACGCTATATGTCCACATCAGTTGACATGACGCCAATAACCACCCAGCCGTCATGACCACCTAACGAGGACAGATATAGTCCCCCATAGTTTGGGCATATGTGGGCATCACCGACTCATCTCTCCGGTCTGATCCTCACACCCGTCTCGGCAGGGGGTTGATAAAGACCTCCCCCTCTAACTTCCAAACTAAGCGATGCATGGACGAGAATCGGGTATTATTGGAAAGCCCTCGGCGGGTACGGCCTGAACATGGCCCCATTTATTTTTAGAAAATTATTTTGAAGCTCAAAATAGCGGTTTTTCATAAAGAAATTGACTATTCAAGTACATTTTACACCCATTTTTGGTAAAGATAAAGAGTTAAAACGCACGCACAGCGAATATTACAAAAATAGTCACATTGGTTTATCATGGGTCAAAATGGCGGTGACCTTGGGTCATTGACATTATGTCAAACACAAGTCCAAGGCATACGTGCCTTGGACATGCCAGCAATGCCAAATTGCCGGCTCGACTTTTTGAGGGCTCTAGCGGTATTTTCAGGGGCCCGGTCCCATTTTTTGGGACCCAACATCATTTTGTGGGGCTCCAGAACGATCTTGGGGGCCCAATGTGATCTTCAGGGGCTTTGGTGGGATTTAGGGGCCCTGGCGTCATTTTCAGGGCCCCATGCGACATTTTGGCCCCAATATGACTTCTAGGGGCCCCGTTGCGCTTTTTGGGGCACAACAGTATTTTCAGGGGGCCCTGTCCACTTTTTGGAGCCCCGTGTCATTTGTATGGGCCACGGAACGTTTTTTAGGGGCCCAATGTGATTTGCAGGGACCTTGGTGCGTTTTGGGGGCCCCAGTATCATTTTCAGGGACCCATGCGCGAGTTTTGGGGCCCCAATGTGATCTTTATGGCCCCGTGCGAGTTTGGGGCCCCAGCATGTTCTAGATTAGCGAATTAATTTCAAATGGTCTAAAATATACCGGCAGAAACTCAGTTACCTTCTGGTGCCATACTCGACCATTTTTATAGGCATCTAAGCTTTTCATTTTTCACATTTTGACATGAAACTTTCCGGCATTATTGAGGTTCTGGCATGGCTCGATACGCGTCAAGTGCCGACATTCCCTGCTCAGAGGACCCATAGAGCTGCCGAGGCGTCACGACAAAAAAAAGAAAGTTAGAGCCTTGATACCAAGCAACATCGATCCTGCCACGCCAAAATTGTGTTGGGGAAATTCACGGCTGTAGATGCATTCTTTCCATCCAGCGCACATGAGCGTCAAAGTTCTTAACAATATCGAGGGAACCTGGCGGCCTTAACTCCAATGGTGACGGAAATCATGTCAGGCAATCGTCTATCGTTTTAAATATAAAAATATGCCTGCAACTTTGGCGTTGGGGCCCATTAGCGTTCAGGGAATTGTTCCGGGCCCGACCGCCATCCATGGCGGTCGGTCCGCGGCGAGCCGCGGGCCACATCGCCGGCGGCCCGCGTGGCTATGGTGTATGCTTACCATAATATAGTTTCAGAAGACTATTTGCAAGGTAACAATATGTGCAATATATCAGTGCAAGTGGCAATGAACCTGAAATCTGAAGGCTTTCTGAAACTTTAATAAATGGACTTCGCATCATATTTTATGGAGTCATAAATGTGTCATAAATTGTAACTATATTCCTTGCGCACGCACTAGTAAGCATCCGGGCGCGCTTGTCGCGGTCGCACATTTCAGAGCTCTTGAATGGCATCAGGAACCTACCTGTTGTATTTCTTTATCTGGAGATCACCGATGTCCGCATTACCATTGCGTCTGACGCCTTATGACGCTGGGAAGCGTGACGTAAAGAGCGGGATCCTTCTGCTGGTCTTCTGACACCGCCACAGCATTCATATTGTATGCACTCGATATCTGCCGCGGTCAAGTAATGCGCCTGATAAGTAATGCGGTCAACACATAAAAACATGTTCCGCAATTATGTGCTAAGTGCGCGCATACCATGATCCGCACATACACTGCAATATGTGTACATTTTATACCTTCGGGAATTTGAACCATCCTGATTATTTTCATAAAATAACATCCCGGTACACATGGGTGTTGTTTTATAATACTTCTAAGTGGTCAAGTTCCCCTTAATGTTGGCTTTGCCTCCTTGCCGCCGCCATAACTTACATTTTCTACATGAGACCCTATGGAGTGTGCCCGCAATCCATTTGGGCATACCTATGGCCTTCATTTATTGTACCCCTAGTCATGTTCAAAAAGCAATTTCTCGGTCTGAACATACATACATATATATATATATATATATATATATATATATATATATATATATATATATATACATCCCGCCTACGGAAAACCCTTGATACGCTGATATGAGTCCACCGCATAGCGCAGTATCGACATCGTGTTGTTGCCCGCAGATATTAGTCGGCTGCCCTCTTTACTGTTGGACCCCTCCTGGCGTGTTGTGGGGCTGAGCCCCATTTATCCGCTCACGCAGCACGTGTCAGTAATATGTCGTCAGATTACAAACGGTCCGTATGGCTGAACCAAACGCAGCAGTGGCGCCGAGTGTCCAGATGGAGAACAAAAGCAGGACATGGTGGGTGAAATTGTATGAGAAATCGTAGAAATTGCATAAAATTGAATAATGCATGCGAACATCGAGAACGATTACCTTCCGATTACCTCCCATTTTAATTGGAAGTAGATTTTCTGAACAGATAGGGCTTATTTGTAGATCTTCTGAACATTCGGACTTGAGAGTAGATCTTGTGAACATTCCCTCCTCTGAGTAGATCTTCTGAATATTCAAAATTGAGAGTAGATCTTCTGAACATTCAGACCCGAGAGTAGATCTTGTGAAAATAGATATTCTGGAAGTGGATCTTGTGAACTACTCCTTCTCCAGTATCCATGAGTTCCACGTGGTGCTACGCTGGATCAGTTATAACTCGGTGTTAACTCGGGGTTAACTCGGGTTAACTCGGGGTTAACTCAGGGTTAACTTGTATTAACTCGGTGTTAACTCGGTGGTAACTCAGTGATAACTCGGTGTTAACTCAGTGATATATCCGTGTTAACTCGGCTGTTTCGTATCCGACTCTTCGATTCGACTCTTTGAGTGCCCGTAGACGGTCCACCGACAGCTAGATGAGTTTCGAAGCGCATCATTGTTCAGGCCTTATCCAGAACGTTCTTTGGAGTGTGCTCCGGCTGCAGTAGTCCATGCCTTTCGTCTCCACTCCGGCTTCTGTCGGCATTGGGAGCTCCATTCTGACGTCTGTCGGGCTTGGGAGCCCACCTCTACTACGGCGTCTGTCGGCCGTGGGAGTCCCATCCACTCCGGTGTCTGTCGATAGTGGGAGTCACGCCCATTTACACCGGCGTTTGTCGGCCATGGTCAAGATGAACTCTGCACAAATGGCGCGTTATCGCACCGCAGCAAGTCACGGCCAACTGTACAGAACAGTACACCCTGCAACAGTAAGTGTGCTGCCTCTGCAGTCCGTTATGCCTCCGAGGAGAGTCTGCTTACGACGCTGTAAAATGTCCAACTCGTAGTTATTGTTACTGCTTTGAATTGCTGATTTGCTCTTATGCTGCTTTGAATTACTGTGCGTGGTCCGTCAAAATCGGCATTTAAACAAGTGCATATTTTGATTCAGTGTCTAGTTCAGGCAAAGTATCACCAGGAAATTTGACAGAAAACTTGTCCTTCAGAGTCACGCCTATTCAGATTATGTTTTGCTATCCGTGCGCGTAAGTACGCGAGATGCATGTGGACTCATGCATGTCGGGTCTGGAATTCGACTGTTGTGTGTTGCCTCTACTGACCAGACTTTAAAAAAAAATAATACGAAGTGGAAATTGTCTGCACCTGTGATGCCTGCTGCAGGTCCATCAATAAAAAAATTCCGCAATTTTACATTCAGTTTCCTACCTTGCCTTCTGCTTTTTGATAACTTGAACAATATCCACACTTTTCTTATCTCGTCAGTTAATTACGAGTGCCCTGTACGGAGTTACCCCGTGTCGACATTCTGGCTCGCAACAGCTCCCTCTGCAACGTGTCTTCCGACTCGTGATGTTCCGATCCCTCCCCCTCGGTGTCCGGGGAGCACGCCTTATTAACAAGGCACCACCCACCGTAGCCGGAGTCAAACGCCAATCGTCTGCGCCGGACGTGCATCGCACACATGATTGCGGTGTGTGACTGCTGGTCAGAGCTGGATGGGTCGTGACCGGACACCGCCGCGGGGCACAGCACTGCCGCGCGCTGACGCCGGGTCGTTAATGCAGTGGCGATGTGGCGGGAGATAGCTCAGCTGGGCGGCTATGGCGCCGGCCGGCAGCAGTCACCTCGGCCGACGGCCACCTACCGCCGCTGCAGGTGATGAAGGGATAGCTGGCGCCGGCGCGGTCAGCCGGGCGCTTCTCAGCCGCCTGCTGGGCCGCCGCCGGTGGCCGCGCAGGTTGTTAGGTGGAAAGTATCTGGCCCAGGCCTGGCTGTACATCTTCGCAGGTATGACTTGAACCACACCTTAGGCTCCAGAACGAGTAAGTTTAGATTATAAGTGGAGATTTTTGTTGAGAAGTTTCGATTTGCCTGGCAGTGATAGTCTAGCTTTTCCTCGTTTGCGCGATAACTGGTTCTCAAATTAAATGGTTTTTTCCTCCCTCATATATATATATATATATATCTATATATATATATATATATATATATATATATATGTTTCAGGGGGCAAATTGCCCTCATTGTTGGCTTTGCCCTTCCCCAATAATTTCAGCTTTTAACATTGGACACTATCGAGTGTACCCACCCCAATCCACTAGATTCTGCCCATTGCCTTCATGTATTTTTCCCAGTAGAAACATGTTCACTGCAAAGTAGAAACAATTGGCAGACAAAAATGGCGGGAGGTTCACTGCACGGATACTTAGCTTAGTAGAAGGTTGAGAAGTCTAGTTCCAGACTAAGCACCTTGTTGCTTTATCGTAGTTCCTGCCGAGTGCTTATTGTCCATTCACTTCTCACAATGAACGTGCTATAAGTACCTAAGTGCTACTCATGGTACTTTCTCAAGTATCACGTATGCAACATAGAATTCAATTCCGACATGCATCAAGAGCATGCATGTTCTTCATGAATGTTTATGTATAATCTTGTATCATCCTAAGGTTCCTGACGAAGTGTTTATGTGCTTCTTTGATCCTGAAAATAGGATCAAGTTTCTGGTGGAAGTGCATTGTTGGTGTCTGCACTACAGTGTCTGCATTAGCCTCCGTTAACATCATGGGTTCTATATTTTTACAGTGTATTCCGAATGGCGGCACTTCGGAGATTTTGAAACACTACTCATTTTGACTTGTCCGAGAATGTGCACAACAGATTTATAAGAAGCTATTCAAAATTGTGTGTCTCGGCGCCTACTCATTTGGCCGCAATCAGGGAAAAGTCGAGGGGGCTCCCGAGAGATCGTTAGGGTGGCGAGGGTTAAAGGCGATGGCTAGGTGAGGGTTAAACGTGGTGAGGGGGGGACAGAATGGTGATGTAAACCAAGCGCATGGGCAACTATTCCGTGTCGCGGTGCCGATGTTCGCTGCCATATCCACCACTGCCATATCCGCCGCCGCCATATTCGTCGCCCGCTATACGCCATGTCATTCATGCAGCCGTACATCTGTGTCATAGCCAGGAAAGGACCGGCTCTCCGCTTTACGGCCACAGTCTATGCTGGTGAATCACAATTATGAAGCTGGCTGTTCTTTGGCATGACCCTAAAACACGACCCTAAAGCACCTTGCCGATAAAAAGTTTCCGCCCGTGCTGAGCGTTGGTCTGTCTTTGATTGATTTCAGCTGGCGGCGCCGGCGCCACGCTCCGCAGGAGGCGAGCGAATCTCGGCGGGACCAAATCTGATGAGCCAGTGGCGAATACTCTCTGCAGCCGGCATACAACGAGCAGCTTAGACGACCTCAATCATTGCGCCAACTATCAGCTGTGCTAATCGAGATTTACCCTTCATGCTAACGAGTACTTACGAACTCACCTGTCGTCTTGATGTGGGCCTTGGCGTGGGAACTGCGATGCTGACGTCCACCGGCAACATTATCTCTTGCCGACCGGCGAGATCGAGTTCCAGCCGCTACTGGCGAACTTTCGCCGCCGGCCATCAGCCAGCCACTCCTGAATGACTGACACGCCTGAAAGTTCCACGAGAGTCATTTCCCTTCCAGTGTCGGCTGGTGTTTGTAAGGTGTTCGCCGGCTGTTTGTACGACGGCGGCGCCTCTCGTGCGGCGGGCGCGCAGGTCCACGGGTAGCGGCCGCTGCAGCCGCCGCGTCGCAATGCGTCTCTGTCGGCTGTAATGACAACACCACGCTTTTTGCCGGCGGCAAGGCGGCGATCGGATCGACAGAGCCGCCGCCAAAATCGGCGAAAAACCTCGCCGGCCGATACCGGCCGTAAAAAGTGCACCGGTGCAGCGCCGGACAGCCAGGCGTGATTCACGGCGGCGCTTCTTTCACGCCGAAATGACGAATGACGCGGCCGATGGCAAATTTGTTGTGACCCACACGTGTGTGGCAGGGGATTTGTACTCGTTCCAAGATCGACGGATGGGTGAAGCACGTTGTTTTTCGGTGCATCGGCATGCTGACCAACGATCCCAAGATGGGGCTGGACGATCCCAAGATGACATGATATGGCTGTGCACCTTGCTAAAAAAACCTGATTCGCAGCTCAATCACGCGAAGGACTGCTTTCTATTCGCCATTTCCCCGAAACCAGGAAATCCAGCGAAATAAATGTGTAGAATCAGCGATGGGATTTTCTTAGTTTGCCGTATGCGTACGCGCACCAGAAAACTCAGAGTTTACATTCGGATCTGTCAAGTAAAGGATCGTTCAACGCGCCAAATTCGGAAGCATACTAGTATAAGATAGCAAGTCGCTACGTTAGGTTACCACACGACTTCGTGTTCGAATTTCCCCGGTTAAACAGAGAATAAATATTGTCCATCAATTTGCTCGAAGGATGATGAACAAAAGTAATACAATACCAAGAATTCACCTAAAACAGTTTACAAATGGTGCCCTGAACAATGACACTAATGCCCATGTCTTTAAACAGGATGCAACGAAAAGAAACAAACAGAGTTTGGTAAGCACATGGTTAAGGGGAGTCTATTTACACCCCGCCCCCTTAGGTTTTCCGCAAATAATGACAAAATGACGTGAGCATCGTGCCGAAAGTTGGCATATCGTTTTCCACATAAATTTGACATGTTGTAAGACAATTTTGAGGTCAGGTCATTCACGGTTACTGAGTTAATCAAGGCCAAGTGAGGTCACCTCCAAAAAAAGTTCAACCAGTCGTCACGCTTTAACGGGTAAAGATATTTCAATGAAACTTTAATCGTTTACTTCTCTTTAGGGACGCAAGAAAGCGCACCAGGGGAATTTTTGAATTGCTGCATTTTGTTATGACATTTGTTTTGCATATTTGCCGATTAGGGAATAAAATCGAAGGTTCTGGCTATGGTAAGCAATTTATAAAAAGCTAAATTGATTAAAACGTTTCTCGGTTTGTTCTATCCATTTGAAAAAAAAAAATTCAAAAACATGAAAACTCAAAATTGTGCAAATTGCCCAAAAAAGTACGGTTTGGCCGGCGAACATTTTTGGACCATGGTCATTTTCGTCTTCCTTTTCTGATAAAAAAGCATTGTTTTAAAAATCTTCTCCTGAATGAACTCCCAAGAGCAAAAAAAAAAACATGACGTCAATCGTGACCACATGAACCCCCTAATGACATCACCTTTTGGTGGATACAATTTTTTGGAGGAATAATTTCTAGCCCTACTCGTCGAGCGCTTTCAGATGACACCTCTCGTTTTTGTGCGATGCTTGGTTTGAAGAGTATAGGGGGGTATATAATGGCCCCTACCCGAGACGGGGTGTGAGGATCTGACCGGGATGACGTGGAGGGTTAATCGCTGCCGGGTGATGCTCGGACTGATTCAGTATGACATAGCCCTCACCTAGTATGCCCGCCAGTCTCAGCTGGACACTACAGAGTGCAACACACCGCCAGCCCACCAGAGAGGCCCCATTGTGAAAACAGCATTTATCTTGAAGCTTGCATTACTCCACTCTTCCACCATTATGTCTTTAGATGTCATATTCGAATAGAAATGATCACCCCATTCTACCTTCGTGTTGTTCAAAAAGGGACTGTTCTCGTCGGTGAAAAAATATCCGACCATAAATATGGAAAAAGAGCATCCTCCGCCCCCGCCACATGCACACATTTCAGCGATCACAACTATATGATGTACAGAGGGGCATTCCAAAACATCTATGACATTCGGGCGTTCGCACATCCTGAAGTCCGACTGGCACGTTTGTTCTTGGAGGCTGCCGCCATATTTTATCCGAACCGTCACCAGAAAGGGAATCGGCACTCCGAGAGTGCGCTCGTGATCGGGCAGTGCCAAAATGTAATCTACCGGACGTCCGACAGAATCTTGCTCCATGCGTCCGCAGTGCCAACAGGCTTCCATTATTGCGTCAGTTCTGGATTGCTGCGACACATTCAGAGCCGTGGAAGCGAATAACATCAACTATAAATGTTGCCAGATTTGCATCGACCCTAATGGTATCGGACGTACATGAGCCGTTTCGCTTTCCCATTCGAAATAAATGGTTGCCTAGCGGCGCCATCGGACGTAGATGAGCCGACTTACTCTAAAAACTTAACATAACGCCCATCGGACGTAGATGAGCCGACTTACTCTAAAAACTTAACATAACGCCCATCGGGCGTAGATGAGCCGATTTGCCTTCTAATTCATAGCGTAAAACAGCTACCCAGAGGTACGGCCGACGTAGATGACCCGAATTCCCAAACACTGTACTAACCTCATTGACAACCCTGCATGAAAGCATGCTCTTATTAACCCTCTACTAACAACTAACACGCGGCGGCCGGCGTGACCGGCGATGTGGACAGTTAACTCCCTGTCTGCACGGTAAAGACCCCTCGGTGCTCTTCGACAACTGTAGGCCAATGCCGGCACCCTGGTGAAACCAACGTTCTCTTCACCCCTTTCCCACCCCAGCTACAAAATATCTTACGGAAGAGTAAAGTAGAACTAGCATCATTTAGGCATCCGGGTGGTGTCTCCCTCCCAGTCCCGCCTTCAGCACATTAACGTCACTTGCACTATGAAGTAAAACTCCCTTGGCATAAATGTACACTTGCCTTAGCTTTGCTTGCAAAACACACTGGCTTTAAAGGCGGCGCAAATGACCTTCATGGTCCGGCACGCCTCTAAAAATTACCCCCCCCTATCGACCCTAACGTGCCGTAGTGTATGTAGGATATGTAAATTGCTTCCTTCGGTATAATTTTCCGGGTTAAAAGACTACCTATATTTTTTCATAGAAGAGCATGGGTACTATGCTTTGTGAAGTGATATGTCGGATCAGAATAAAAATCGTCGGAGCCCTTCATGACAAGATGAGCATTCATTTATCAACATACCTGCCCTCTGCTGGTAGCGCCTCTGACCTTCGCGGCTTGCGTAGAGGGAATCGACCCAAAAATGTCCACTCTGTGTCCTGGCATGTTTCCAAGGGAATCTTTTCATAGTTGCATACAGGAATGTTGATAATCACGCTATTTGCATTGTTCTTCTCCCTTCCGAACTTGAAATCCCGTTCTTGAATGCTTGTTTTTGCGCCACTAATTTGACTTGCTATCTTCCTCAGCTCTGTAGTAGTAGCAGCGGCGGATCCAGATTGGTGGGACATGAGGGTGTTCCCCCTCCCCCTTGGATCCTGAAGAGGCCTCCGGGCGACCGGTGAAGGCACCGGTCCGGCGTGAAATGTCCCTGGACCGACGAAAGTTACCCCGGGCTGGAGAAGAGCGCCACTGGGTAATGAAGAGGACCCCCGAGTCGACAGAGAGTGCTCGTGGGCAGACGTTGAGGGTTCCGGATTGGACCAATGTGAAGGGCTTCTGGGCCCTCTAATGCTCGCCCAATTTAGATTCTGCTTGTCGGTATGAAAAGCGTGGAGTGCACTAGCAGAAGCAACTCGTCTCGTACTTGAAACCGAGCTACATACTTTCAGACGCACAGCATAGTTATTGGAAACACCGCTGAACAGAAACCACGCTGCATGTAATTACCGATAAAATTATGAAAGCTGTGGACTCAGGTGAGATTTCAGTTTTGGTTTTACTTGATTTGTATAAATGTTCCGATACCATATGACACGAAAAGCTGCTCCAAGAACATACGCTTTGTGATATTGACATGCACTGGTTGAGAAGTGATTTGTCAGAACACACGCAGCAGATTCAGTACAGGAAACATGCCCGAGGTGTTGCAACATATCAAACGAAGTCAAATAATATAGGTGCTGTCTAGTGAGGAGAGGATCTTTGATTTGTTGTTATGCATACTGTTCGTCAACGATCTAGCTCTCTATATTATAACAACTCTATTATAGTCAAATACGCGGAATAGTCAAGTGCTGATGTCGGTTACAAAGTGCGTAATGCATACCAGGGTAGCTGGGACAGAGAGTTCACTCAACATGATGTACCAGTGGTTCTGTTATAACGGATTGAAATTCAAGGCTGATAAAACTGAAATGTTAGTTTTCGGTACCTCTGCTATGCTACGTCACCACGACGCTATGTCTTTAAATGTCTGTGGAGCAATAATTATCGATGCAAAAGTTGTTTACAAAAAACTCGGTGTGACACTAGTTTGGGACCTGAGTCACGGCGATCAGGTGAGCGCACCTGTCGGTAAATGTACCGGTACACTCACTGCCACCAGCCATGCGATACACGTGCCGTCGAACAACGCAGTGCGGTACATTGTTCAGGCGCTGGCTATTTCGGTTGGTGGGTGTTGCTTGCCAGTGGCTCATGTGGCGATACACATATTCACCGCTTCAACAACTGCGAAATGTCTCAGGGTCGCAACTGCCCGGAAAAAGCGAGATCATATATCTGATGCTCTCCAGATACTTAGATGGATAACCGCCAAACAGCTGATTGCCATAACACGCGCTCTGCGCTGTTCATGATATGCTGTTCGTGGTATGCTGTTCATGTATGCTGTTCATGGTATGCTGTTCATGGTATGCTGTTCATGGTATGCTGTTCATGGTATTCTGTTCATGGTATGTTGTTCATGGAATGCTGTTCGTGGTATGCTGTTCATGTATGCTGTTCGTGGTATGCTGTTCATGTATGCTGTTCATGGTATGCTGTTCATGGTATGCTGTTCATGGTATGCTGTTCATGGTATGCTGTTCATGGTATGCTGTTCATGACATGCTGTCCATGGTATGATTATATCCCCACAGAGTTATTATATCACCGATACCCTGTGATCGGAGATGAGGCGGAGACACCGTCAGAACAATCGGTGCAGTACCCAGCTGACATCATGTCCAACATACGGCGGAGACACCGTCAGAACACTCGGTGCAGTACCCAGCTGACATCATGTCCAACGTACGGCGGAGGCACCGTCAGAACACCCGGTGCAGTACCCAGCTGACATCATGTCCAACATACGGCGGAGACACCGTCAGAACACCCGGTGCAGTACCCAGCTGACATCATGTCCAACATACGGCGGAGACACCGTCAGAACACCCGGTGCAGTACCCAGCTGACATCATGTCCAACATACGGCGGAGACACCGTCAGAACACCCGGTGCAGTACCCAGCTGACATCATATCCAACATACGGCGGAGACACCGTCAGAACACCCGGTGCAGTACCCAGCTGACATCATGTCCAACATACGGCGGAGACACCGTCAGAACACCCGGTGCAGTACCCAGCTGACATCATATCCAACATACGGCGGAGACACCGTCAGAACACCCGGTGCAGTACCCAGCTGACATCATGTCCAACATACGGCGGAGACACCGTCAGAACACCCGGTGCAGTACCCAGCTGACATCATGTCCAACATACGGCGGAGACACCGTCAGAACACCCGGTGCAGTACCCAGCTGACGTCATGTCCAACATACACATCGCGACGGGCCGACAGCGTCTGTGCTATCGGTGTGTGAAGCTGACCAACCAACATGCAGTTTGCACACGCCGCCAACTTTAATTCGTGAGTGAGACATGAGATCTTGCCACCATCGTGAGCGCAGTGACTCGTATCGAATTGCTTTGCTTTGTACAGTGTGATTGTGTTTTACAATGCCTTTGTCATGCCATCTTATGACGTGCAAAATGAAAAGCCTTCCTTGTTGATTGGACTTTTGCTACATATATCTGTGTTCGGCGACCTGGTACGATGCTACCTGTAATAATGCAGCCCTGATGCTCTCAGCGAGCATGCTTAGAGTCAGGATTAGACGTGTCATCGAAGTCGGGTCATGGGACTGGTAATCGAACTCACTGCCACGATCACGAATAGCTCACTGCCACGATCAACATCGATCAGATATTCCAAAGCTGCGCATCGCTTTGCACAAAAAAGAACACCAAGAGGATGGCATCGTTTCTTCGGCAGACTGCCACACCACACGTTCCCGCAGGCAGACCTAAGTTACATACCCTCAGGCGCTCGGAGCGCTCGCGGGGTCAACCCAGTGTGACAGCGTCCACCATTTCACTCCATGCATATCCAGCATCCAGACGCATCCGCATCCAGATTTTCACCAATCGAAGCGGAGCAAAATTGAGACCTTGGCTGACGACTTCTCGGTTGTCAGTCCAACATTTCACCGGAACAGCCCATGTTCCGGTGACAGGGTGCAGGAGGACGGGCAAGTGTATGGATGCCATTTAATGAAATCGATTGGAGGCAGACCATGCATCGCCCAGGATGTCAGCAACGCTTGGAGCGAATTCCGTGACGTTCCATGGTAAAATCTAGAAAACATTAGTGGGGAAATGGCCCGCCCAAAGGTATATAACACGATATCCCGAAAGGAGTGCTGGCAGGCTCGTGTGACGTGCCCCTCCCGGTCTCACCTTGTATGCGTCTGTTCAAGTGTGGATGCCTTTGTGTAATGCCAATGTTTGTCGTACATATACATCTGGCCAGGTTTGGTCATGGGGGAGACTAGCCCTAATCTAGACATGGGAAGCTTTATGGCTGAACGTGCGCAATACAGGAAGAGACCCATTGTCATTAGCCGTCCTAGCAGGTGCACATTGTAAGGAGGCATGTCGGAAGTGATCATTGATACTTATTCGCAATTTCCTTGCGCTACCATCTGTTGGCTGGTGATTAAAGCTGCACGAGCAAAATGCGCGCCAAACTGAGTAGAAGCGAAGGCATTGTGTCGAAATTATGCTATCATACTATTATGGTAACAACTGCTCGCAAATTTCAAGTGCTTTGTAACCGCAGATACAGATCGTGGCGGTTATCAGCTTAATATAATTATTCGCCGTCAGTAAAATAAATTCCTTGTATGAATGAATGTGGAAACGTATGGGCAAGCGCCGTTATAATAACTTCATAAGCCAAAATATAATCGACAACGGACATTCACATGTTCAGCGGACATTCACAATTATGTGTGCAGCTTCAGCAGGAAGAAAAATCAATACAGATAACAACAGAACCCGATCGAAGTAAGACTCAAACTCTGTCAACTCACGGGAACGCCGCAGCAAACACTGTCCGCCTCATTTCAACTCATTTCCTTCGTTCCGCATTGATTGGATTCAGTTCCACTTTCGATGCAGATTCCTCCACATGTCACCTATGTGGCAATCAGTGGCCCGCCATAAATTTACTTCGGAACGGTCAGTGCATGAAATAAAAGTGACAAGTGATATACACAGAGAGAAAGATCACACAATTAATGCTGGACTTTGGGACAACTCCACCAAGTCTGTAATTCGATGTCAAGAACGATTGAGCAGAAGACTTGTTGTCCCAAAGTCCCAAAGTTGCTTTGTTTTTGCTCCGGTTTCGCATTCCAAACCCAGCACCAACCTCCATCTCTAGCGGTTGGCACTTTGCCACTGCTAAAGTTTTTCATGAATCGTTTCGATTGAGAGGCACGGCATTTCTAGATCCCTTAACGATCCCCTGAGTGTGCCACTGATGTCAACCAAGCGTACCACACAGTGCTGGAGCGGCACGTCTGGCTGACAGTCTGGCTGATCCCTGAGTGTGCCACTCATGTCAACCAAGCGTACCACACAGTGCTGGAGCGGCCCGTCTGGCTGACAGGCCGCGCCCCGGCCAACAGAGGGAATACAATGAGGCGTGAGTGGCGAAACAGACCCCATTGCGTCGTTTATGGGCTGTTTAACACGCCGGCCATACGCCGTTCGTTGCACAAAACTGCCAACGTCTTCCTGCCACCAGCCAGCGGCCATTGCCAGCTGGAGGGATGGGGAGTTGGGGGGGGGAGGCAGCCGGGTCGGAGGCTCTGTGACGGCCGCCGTTGGCAGCGTAGATATCACGTGACCACGTGTCGGCTTGCAGAGGACGTGGTGGCGCGCCGAGTACAAAGACAACAATTAATAGGAGTAATGCGAGGGAGGCGTAGCCTGAATAGCCAATACCAGGGCATTCTGCACGGAAGCTGACACGGTTTGCTCTCGACCAACCACTTCTCACATCTAGCCCACTGAAGCATGTTTTACTTGTATTTGGAAGTCAAGGATACAGGAAGGCTACATGGTATGGCCACCATTTCGTGCGTCTCGTCTCCCCTTCAGGACAGCGGAGATGAGGGTTCTTAAATCAAGCGGTACAGTTAAGACCTAAACACAACTCTGCCAGATCTTGTGGATGCGAGCAGGGACGGTCCGAGGAACCGAAAGGTGGCTGGGCAGAATGTCACCAATTCCCCCCCTAAAAAAACTCATCGGATATTGGCCACTTCATTTTTCGTTTTCCAAAATTATGAAGCTGTCTGCTCGCCCGCCCATCAAAAAAAAATCACGTTTCGGGCCTTCGTTAGAGAAATATGCTATGAAATACTACATATGCAAACGTGAATGCAAATGTCACTCAAAAGTCAAAAGATGGAAATGTCAGGCAACTGAAAACCATGGAACTCACCTGGGCTTCCTAAAGTAGCCCAGGTTTCTTGTTTCTTTGCTGATGATATGTAATTGTTCCTCATATGGCAAGGAGGAAAATGGAATTTGAAGGGCTTTATCCGTGGGATTTGTCATGGTTGTTGATGGTCTGTATTTGTAAGACTGTCTTCATGAAGGTCATCCAGCGAAAAGTATCAGGTACACATATGGATACACATGAATTGGAAATGTTCTTGGTACAAGGAATTGACAAAATTAGTGAAGCATATTTTCCTATGTTATATCATAACCACATCCAGTCACTAACTGAAAATTGAATAAAGATGAAGTGCACTGGCTAACAGAACAGCACAGCTAGGGGAGAGACTAAGGGGAGCAAGAGCCCTCTCGGAAAATGAGGCCCCGAGATACCCTCGACTGCAACCACAGAAAAGTCCATTAACACACCCTGACTGCACCCCTCCCCTCAGGAAGCAGAGGGGCTCCTCGACAGGACGTCCCCTAAGATGTTAGCCCCCTTACAAAAGTCTGGCTGTACCATAGAGCTCACATCAGGGCGTCGATTTGTATCCTTTTGTGGGGGCCATGGCCCCACCAATGTTGATCTTGCCCCCCTCCCCATGTTGATTTCCCCCCCCCCCCCAATAACCTATGCTATTTTATGCTGATAAGAAAGCTAAAGGGAAAAAATGAAAAACACCATGCTAGGCAGAAACATTGATGTTAACCAGCACATTTTGTACTGACAAGAAACAGATTTGGATTAGATAGTGGACTGACTCTCCACCTTTTGCTGAAAAATGTAAAATTGTGTGCATAAACAAACAAAATAGCTGGATTTCCTCCACTGTGGAAGTACAGCTTACATCATAAAGTGTTGAAATTAGCTGATGCCGATGCATTTTAAACCTGGTTGTCTGAAAAAATATGCTAAGCAACTAACCAACAATTGCATGGTCATAATCATGTTTGTACACACCACCAATGGCAAAACCGCATGCATATGGAGCTTGAACATGATTCGTTCCATTTTCAATTTCCAGTCATTGTTAAACTTGCATGCAATCCAGTCCAGAGAAAACAATCATGGTTATCATTCAGATTGTGGATACACAAACTAGAATTATATTCAGCAACCTACCCATCACACTATCAGCTTGATATTTACCAATGTACCTACCTACATGCCCAATGACAATCTGCATGCATTCAATATTGATATGGGGAAACCCAATCTCAAACTGAACCAACGAAAGCCACGTATGAGCCAATCTGCCAGCCTATGAAACCATGAGAGAAAAAAGTAATCAAGAAGCCGTATAGACACGTCTTTATAATTGATATTCCTGAAGAATGCAATAGGTATTAAGCTATGGCCACACATGACTTCCCAAACAAACCCTATAGTCGTACAAGACCAAGGTCTGGTATCGCGCATTAAATGCCACCCACGATACTATTACCTTAGAAGGTACACCAAAGTTCGCCTTCAAGCTTTGGTGACGTCATAGCCTTTTCCTCTTATATGGCAGAAATTAGTAGCATCAGGCGTGTTTCAATTTCACTGCGCATGAGACAGTTAAAGCATTTGTCAATTTTCAATTTTCAAAGTTTAAAGAACCTAACTCAGCCAAACCTAACCTATCATAAGTTGCTGTTGAATACAAAATGATTGGTAAATTTGCAGTTTAAGGTGATTTTTGGGGGGAAATTTTTCTTCAGAATACCATGCTCATGACCACTTATTTTCGGTGCAAATTCATTTTATTTTAATTGGAAAAAATTTGATAAATTTTCCAACTTAGAAAACCTAAACCAACCTACCCTAACCAAACCTAACCCATTTGTTTGCTTTATGGTGACAAATGTGTGTCAAAACTTTTCTTGGTTGGTTGGTTGGTTATTTGGGCTTACGGCCGCATTGACTGCGTTGGTCATACAGCGCCCATAAAACTTTTCTTGTTCCCACCTTAAAGCACAATAATACCCAAAAGTTTCCCAAAATTTTACAAACATGGTCACAAAAAAAATTTTTTTTCTTCAAAAGCAGCTTAGGTTAGGTTAGGCTGGGTTAGGTTTCTCTTTTAAGGTTGATAACTTTCAGAAAATAAATTGCTTGACATTTTTATCTTTTTTTTTATTTTGTGTTCTCAAAAGGTAGGTTAGGCTAGGTTAGGTTAGGTTTTGTTGCATTAAAAAAAAACATTTATGCTTATGCTATGTTACCGAACTCAAAGCCCTTCTTTGGCATTATTTTCCTCACAACCTGAAAAGTAAGCATTTGCACAGAAAATAAGTGGTCCCATCATCTTAGTCTCCTTCATAAACATGGTATTCTGCAAAAAAAAAAAAAAATTTAATAAAAAAGAACACCTTAAACTGCAAAGTTATCAAATAATTCGCTATTTTGGGGTGAAACTTTTTTGGAAAATTTTTGAAAAGTTTTCCAACTTGAAAAGCCTAAACTAACCTACCTTAACCAAACCTAATCCATTTGTTTGCTATATGGAGGCAAATGTGTGTAAAAATTTATCTTGTTACCACCTTAAAGCACAATAATACCGGTTTGGCTAGGTTAGGCTAGTTGAGTTTTTTAAGTTGGAAAATTTTTCCAAAATTTTCAAAAATCAAATCAAATCGGAAATTTCCCTTCAAAAGCAGTTGACGTTAGGTTCCGTTAGGTTGGGTTCGGTTTTCCAACTTGTCAAATTTTCAGAAAATATATTGCTTAATTTTTGTTTCTAATTTTTGTATCCAAAGGGAGGTTCGGATATGCTAGATTAGGTTATGTTGGTTATGGTATGGATTCACTAATGAGTGAAACCATACCATTCCCACTGGAGTCTAAAAGCTACATCATAACCTTACTTCAATAACGTATATCACAAGAACCCATCTCGATTCTACTGCTCACTCAGGACACCATAGAAGTCAATTAATGAAAGTGTTACTTCATTACCTGCATTGCTAATGTAAACAGAAAGAAGTCCTTTGAACCATACGCAAATGTAGCAGCACCTTCACAGTGCTGCTCCATCCACATCCAACTCCAACCCGGACCAAACTTCAGGAGCGCATCCATCTCCAAAGCAGCCTGCGGAAGAAGGTATGTATTGCAGCAAAAGTACTATGATCTGAATTCCATGGTATCCCTGTTGACTAATAGTCCATCCTTACCTATCCATGTAGGAGATGTTTGACTTTCCTCAAACTGTCTGGAAAACTTGGGAGTTGAAATCACTTGTGCGTGATGAAGCAGATGAGTTATTCCTGTATGCTTATGTTACATAATTGCATGGCACAGTGCCATGCCGAATGGGGAGGGGACAGTGTGGGCAGTTGCCTCCCTGACATGTTGTGGGGGCCCCAAGAATCGCGTCGAGCTCCGGAAAAAAATTGCGCCAGTCACCTTAAAAATTCCGTTTATGCCCCCAATAATTTCACCGGGGCCCCGAGAAATCACATTAGGGGCTAAAAAGTCGCGCAGGGAATTCTGAAAAGGACGCTGGGGCCTCAAAAGTTCCCGCCTGGGCCCCTGAAAATCACGCTAGGGGCTCAAAAGAGTAGTGCTTGGGTTCAAGCAAATCACGACGGAGGCCACAAACGGTCGGGCCCGGGGCCCCGGAAAGTCACGCTGAACCTAGGGGTACCAAAAATTATCGTCCCTGACAATCACGCTGGGGGCACGACAAGTCGCACCGGGGCTCCAAAATCCTCATTATGATCACCCAGCAAATGAAGCCGGGGCAACGAAAATAGTCCCGACATGGAAAATCACTCTGGGTCCCAATAACCGCTCCAAAAGCCCACAAAACGTGTTGGGCCCCCAAAGCGTGTCCTAGCCACTAAATCTCGCGCTTGGGATCCGAACAAGCGACCACGGGGCCCCCAAATATCGCGTTCGGGACCCAAAATTCCGTCGGTAGCCCCAAAATTTAATGTCGGTAATCCAAAGCGTACCGAGTTTCGCAAAAAGCGACAGGGAATTAAAATATGCGCTGCAGCTCGAAATGAACACACAGGAAGCGCTAAATATAAACATAACGGAGCCCAAGAATCGCGTTGAGCACCGGAAAAAAAATTGCGCCAGTCTCCTTAAAAAAATCCCGTTTATGCCCCGAATAATCGCACCGGGGCCCCGAAAAATCACATTGGGGACTAAAACGTCGCGCAGGGACTTCTGAAAAGGACGCTGGGGTCTCAGAAGTTCCCGCCTGGGCCCCTGAAAATCACGCTGGGGGCTCCAAAGAGTCGTGCTGGGATTCAAGAAAATCACGACGGGGGCCACAAACGGTCGGGCCCGGGGACCCGGAAAGTCACGCTGAACCTAGGGGTACCAAGAATTATCGTCCCTGACAATCACGCTAGGAGCATGACAAGTCGCACCGGGGCTCCAAAAGGCTCATTGTGATCACCCAGCAAATGAAGCAGGGGAAACGAAAAACAGTCCCGACATGGAAAATTACTCTGGGTCCCAATAACCGCTCCAAAAGCCCACAAAACATGTTGGGACCCCCAAAGCGTGTCCTAGCCACTAAATCTCGCGCTTGAGATCCGAACAAGTTACCACGGGGCCCCAAATATCGCGTTTGGGACCCAAAATTCCGTCGGTAGTCCCAAAATGTAATGTGGGTAATCCAAAGCCTACCAAGTTTCGCAAAAAGCGAAAGGGCATTAAAATATGCGCTGCAGCTCGAAATAAACACACCGGGAGCGCTAAATAAAAACATAACCGAGGCCCTCAAGGCACACCAGGGTCATGAGACCATACGGGGCCTCAAAAACAGGCTGAGCCCTCAAAAAGGGACTCGATCGTAAACAAGGAACAAAAAGACCGGGTACTAAATAAACACATCGGCGTCTTCGAAAACGCGCCGATACCTCAAAAATATCATCGGTGTATAAAACAGCAACAAAGCTGTAGAAAAGAGCCCGGTCACAAACATGTGCCGGGACCCTAACATAAATTGGCTGGAGCCCTAAAACACATCCATAGAAGAAGAAAAACGCAACGGGTAAAAAAAGCGAACACCTAGCTAGGGTCACGGCTCGGTAGCCAATCTGGAAGCTTATTTAACCAAAGAGATGAGGTGCATCAAAGGTCAGTGTGTCTCCGGATTTCTTAATCACGAGAAAATGTGGGAAGAAGAGAACTAATACATCGAATTGAATTGATCGATTTTTTTTCCATTGAGCCGCATTACCAAGCATTCCACATGTCAAATGTGGCACAAGACTATCACGTGACAGTAATTAACAAAACGTGGGAGACATAGCAGAAACCGGAGAAGCGCACGTAGAGTGGCGAATGCGCCGACTGCGCATGGCGGGTGTGCACGTGCACGAACGTTGGCGTTTTGGCGACCGGGCGTTATTAATTCGAATGCATGATATTGGCAAATTTTACATTTTTGAGTGCTTTGTTCAGGTGTAATTTTAGCAGTGTGAGGTGACTTTTCAAGGGATACCAAAAGAAAAACCTTCAAACAGGATGGGGAGGAGTTAGGGTTGAAATCCGGTGATTCAGAAATAATGGTGGTAGATTTGGCCCCCTCCACAGGACAGTTAATTTGGTCACTAATTATTCTATAACAAAAATATAAAGAACCCCTTTTGATTTTTTTCGGGGTGGAAATCCGGCGACTTTTTTAATGGGGTAGGTGGACACCTTCCAAATCAGTATGCTTCCTCTCGGAAATCCTAGATACGCCATTGCCATGGCATGACATAATTTGACCTGTTGATGGCTATAATCCGCCGCAATGGACGGTGTACTCCGCGGCCCCGGTCCGCCACAGTGCACGGTGTGCTCCGCGGCTCCGGTCCGTTACGGTGAGCCATGTGCTCCGCGGCACCGGTTCCCCAGAGTGGATGGTGTGCTTCGCGGCTCTGGTCCGCCATAGTAGAAGGTGTGCTCCAACGGTACAGCGGGGCTCTGCGACCCTGGCCCGCCACAGTGGACGTCAGGGTCGAAAAAGACGGGCTTTCCCTGGATTTTGCCATCCATAGCATTATCCTCTTCACAAAATTATCCTCCAAGTTGTTTCCTCCATGTGTTTTCAATTTGGACGTCTGATGGTGTTGTTCGACAATTAATTTCCCCGTGGTAAAGTGCTCAAGATTCACCTGAAGCTTCAAAGTGAGATTCTGATGCCAAGGTTTGAAGGAAAATATCCTCTCCGTATTCCATCACTGAGAAATTGTCCTCTCCTCGTCCAGGATTGCAAAGTATAAATCCAACCCTGGTAGACGGTACGTTCTCCACGGCCCTGGTCAGTCACAGTGAACGGTGTGGGATTAGTCACGGCTTTGAATCATCTTTCCGAGCAGTTTTGGGTGTATAGTTGTCCCTTTCTCCGCATTCTACCGTTCACCTTACCATTAATAGGTACCAATGTCACCAATGCATTAATATTTCCCAATTCGTCACAGCCATTGAATCTGATTGAGACACAGCTGCTCTTGTTGTGCATTTCGAATGATAGATATTGATGCCATCAGAAAAGCAAATTTTGTCAGCAGCGAGACTGACCTTACTTCCACTAGGGTAATGATTACAGGTATTGACAGCAGCGCGGCCAGAAATGCTTCTGGGTGCGGCACCCTTCTGGCCTTATTCGTGTCCATCGCACCTATATGAAGACTCCTTACGTCTGCCATGTGTTTCTAGTGTCCGACATTTTGCACCTCTTTATGTTTGCTCTTTTTTGCTTTATATTTGCTTTATATAATAAGGTCCGGTCACACGAAGTCCAGTCATCTCGGATCATTGTTTGTTCACACAATGTCATGGTGTACTACTTCGGTGGCTCTAAAACCGAATTAAAATTTAAATTCACAAAGAACAGCAGCATTCGGCATAAGACGACATTGCGGGCGCAATGTCGCCAAGGCAGCTGACGCGCACAAAAATCCCAACTCCACACACAAGACGGCATTGTAGAATATCCATAATACTTGACCTGACCTAACACCATTGACCTTGTCACATATTTGAGAGCAGAATGTCTATATCACTCTTATATCATGTTCTGCACGAACAGTTTTCCCCTTACTGCGATAAGAAGAGAGAATTTGACCTGACCTCCGTTTAGTAATCTTGACCTTGATTGAAATTTTGGGAAAGCATAGTTATTTGATTTGATGAAAGAACAGTATGGTCTGGATTTGGTGTTGCTATGCTGCAATTACTGCGAATGGTGGCATTTTGGAGATTTTTGAATATTATCCTCCTTGGTCCATCCCAAGTCAATTTCAAGGGGAATTAGAAATCAAATTGGTGAATGAGGTCAAGAGGCAAATATGGTGGGGTCCAAGCACCACCAAAGGCATATAAAAATCCGCACTACCTTTTGGAGGGAAAGGATTACAAGTACTAACAGGGTTGCAGTGAAAATGCTCCTGTTGCGACACACCTGGTGCGGGACCCATTCCAATTCCACCGATTTGAAAACTCTTTTGAATTCTGACATTATTCCTACTTTCCGAAGTTCTGTACTTTTTATTTCCGACTCTAGCAAAGAATCCATTCGAGCCGACACATTCATTTCAAAACCGTCGGATGGCACTTCTGGGAACCTCCTGAGCTGACCTTTTCGGACTCCTTGGCCGTGACCGGAGAGGCATGTGCCCAGTGTGTCCTACTCTTGCTCTTGGCTGCGCCATTGGGTACGGGTGGGTTTTTTAGACTGTTGTAACAAAAAAATGTAGGACGATTGCGCTGATTGATGTCTATGATCCGTTGTGCATTTTAATTTGCTTGGTGTCGTGTGTGGTGACTGACTAGACTTGGCGATCACGATGACTACATCAATGCACATATTTGATCAGAGGACATTGTTTTCGATTTATATGCTTTTGTGGAAGCTGTGCCCCCTCCCCGACCCTGAACTCGCCCCACCAAAACTTTGGCTTCGCCCCTCCCTAATGTTAGGCACCAAGGAAATAGCTTCACCCATCGTCATCACAGTTCATGCCTGCTGTGCTCCGATGCTCCATTAAGGCCGGTGTGTTTTAGCCTGCATATGGGCGCAGAAATATTTTATTTAAACCGGTGTGTGTTTGTTGGTGTGTGGAGTGAGGGGAGGGTGACGTTGACGATGACGATGACGATGACGATGACGATGACGATGACGATGACGATGACGATGACGATGACGATGACGATGACGATGGACCCGAGTCCACTATATGACACTGTAGTCGCATGCTTTGACTCAAAGTTTTTATGTTGACATGTGCTGTGTACTGCTCTTTTGCTGATGTGACTTCACCTGTTACTGGGCGATTTTGCCCGTTGGCGAGAATGCTGAATAAACGAGGATGCATACACATCGTCAAATAAAAAAAACGAATTATTGAGGTCTGAAAATATAGTGCCCGAAATCCGATGAGTTTTTGGTTAGGGGGGGACAAGTACGTTGACACTTCGCCCCCCCCCCCTCCCAATGTTTTTCAAAAATCGACACCCCTGGCTCACATGTAACACATACTACTGCTTGCATGAAATAAAATGTACACGAAGTAAAGCAAAGAGTAAAGTAAAGTAGTAAAGATAAAATTAACGCATACTTGAAAGTAAAGCTGTGTGACTTCATGAAGCAAACCATGCTGTGAGCAAAATCTGAAACACCCACAAGTATACTTGAACTATCTGGCACATGGTTTTAAATTTAATATAAGCGTTAAAAGTCGCTTGTCACAATTGTTTAAAAAGCCACCGTGCTAATAGTAATGGGCACAGCAGTTATTTTTATTCCGTAGTTGCATATTTAGTCCACTTTATCTACCTTGGTAATCATGAAGCAAACTTGAAACAAGGGAACTGTGCATTAAATGAGCTTTTACATGGATACTTTCTACAACGAAATTATTCATAATGTTATACCTTCAGGTAATTTTGGAATTCTTGGATTTGTTTCCAATACAATTTTTATGACACAATGTGACCATTCGTTTCCTTCGCAAATGCTTACTTTTCAGTTGGCAAACAGAATAACACAAAGAAAGTGACTTTGAGTTAGGTAATATAACATCAAAAAGAAGGTGCAAAAATCAAATGTAGCACTACATAAGCGAACCTAGCCTAAATTTCCTTGAAAAAAAAACTCCAAACAAATCGAGAAAAAAAAACATTTATTCTTCAACATTTTCAACATCAAAAATCCTAACCCACCATAACCTGACTTGCTTTGAAGGAAAACAAAGTCCTGTTTTTTTGTTTTTTATATATGTTTATTTCTTTGAATTTTTATACAACTCAGGAACTTCCAAATACAAAAACCTAACCTAACTTAACTAGGTCAAACGTATGTAAAGCATGGTGAATACTTTAAAGCACAATAATACCAAGTATTCTTCTATGAACTATCATCAATGTGTTCTATTATAAGTATGGCTATATTTATTTATTATACAGAAGCATAGCAGTTATTATTTTCCTTTCAGGCAATCATGCGACACATTGCACACACATTTTACCTCCGTGAAGCAAGCAAATGGTTGGCTTGGTTAGGCAAGCTACGTTTTCCACTGGAAATTTTTAGATTTTTTAGAACTTTTTGAGATGTATAAATTCCTTCTTCACTAACAGGTTAAGCTAGGTTAGGTTAAGTCAAGTTATCTTAGTTTTTTATTTGAAAAAAATGAGGAAAGAAGCACAAGATTATTATATTTTTTCACTTGTTTTCTGATATGGGTGGTTAGGTTAGGTTAGGTTATATTGAATTTTTTACATTATTTTTTAATGATGTATTACTCAACTAAAAACTCCTTTTTGATGTTATTATGCCTTCCAATTGAAACGGTGTCCTGAAACTTGTTTTGGTAGGATGGAGGGGAGGGAGAAGGTGATGTCAAAAAAGTAAACTAGTGGTTTTAAAAATGTGTATATAGGTAATACCTATTGATGAGTGATCTTCTATGACCATTCTTCATTGCATAGTGATGGTGATGATGTCTGTCTCTGCTGCCTTTACAATTCAGGGAAGTGCCAGCAGCCATATGTGTTTTAAATATCGAAATATCACCCATAATGAGGAATGAAAAAGCAAAAGTGGCACTTAATGATGCGAAAAAAAGAGAAAAAGAGACGTGAACCTTCAGAATTTCAACACACTGAAGTTAGAAGCAAGCATTTGCATAGGAAATGGGTGATCACATCATGTTAACCATGTTTATAAACATTGCATTGAGAAAATAAATTCCAAGAATTTAAAGAGTACCCCGAAGCACAAATTCACAGCCTAGCACACCACAGAGGAATTTAAGGACAACCGAATCAATTTTTTTTGTGCCGAATAAAAACTGAAACTTTTGGAAAAATTTGTGCATGGCAAACATGTTTTCTGAATTCTTGGAATTTATATTTAAAATACAAGGTTCAAAAATGCGACAAAGACAATGGCATCACACATTTCCTGTGCAAATGTTTACTTTCCAGTTGGTGAACAAAACAGCAAGAAGGTGGTTTTGAGCTATGTAACATAGCATAAGAAGTAATACTTCGGGATAAAAAAAATGCAGCGTAACATAACCTAACCTAGCATAGCCTTCTTTTGAAGAAAAACAAATAAAAAAATTACAAACTTCACAAAAGTTTTCCTGCCAGAAAATTATCAAACTTAAAAAAAATATCACCCGACATAACCTAGCCAAACATGACCTGCCTTTGAAGAAGAGCAATGGAAAATAAACGTTTTTGAAACAATTTAGACACTTTTCTAACTTAAAAATCCTCAATTAACCTAACAGAGCCAAACCTAACCCTTTGATTGCTTTATGGAGGACAAAATGGATGCAAAACTTGTCTTGTGAACATCTCAAGGCCATATAATACCAAATTGATTGCCTGGCCCTGGATATGCATTGATACATATTGATATACCAAGGAACCAAATATATAATAACATACAAATGTATATTCGTTGAGGAATTCAGATTCACTTCCAGTGAATCCATTTATTAGCTCGGTTTTGAATTGAGACTAGTTCAACGTGTCTGTACAAACTGGATGCATTGACAGGTCCAGAGTACTAGTTTTGTGTCGCCCATTTGGGCCCGGCAAAGTTTATTCTCAGATTCGTTTTCTTTTTTTTCGCAAGTTTCTAAATTCTTTGATTTAGCATCGAATGCTCGCAGATTTGCATACATTGTAACCATAGACAAAATTTGCTCCAAAACAGGCTGTTGGAGCGTGGGGATGGCTGAGATGGTGACCTCCTGAATCAGCTGGTGAATGCATGGTAATTATAGAGGCGGCTAAGGACCACATCAAATCGCCTTGTAGACAACCGTTTCCGAACACTTTCAGTCCAGCTTTCGGTTCCAGCATTTCTTACCTCTCGTACCTATCTACCTAAGCAGGTAGGTAACTTACTCCTACCCACAATGTCGCACATTTCTTTAATTTTAGCAAGCAATGGAAACGTTTTATGTTCAACATGTCCCGGTGTAGATCGGCATAGATCGAGCACGATCGGCATAGATCGAGCACGATCGGCATAGATCGAGCACGATCGGTGTAGATCGAGCACGATCGGCATAGATCGAGCACGATCGGCATAGATCGAGCACGATCGGTGTAGATCGGCATAGATCGAGCACGATCGGTGTAGATCGGCATAGATCGAGCACGATCGGTGTAGATCGGCATAGATCGAGCACGATCGGTGTAGATCGGCATAGATCGAGCACGATCGGTGTAGATCGAGCACGATCGGTGTAGATCGGCATAGATCGAGCACGATCGGCATAGATCGAGCACGATCGGTGTAGATCGGCATAGATCGAGCACGATCGGTGTAGATCGGCATAGATCGAGCACGATCGGTGTAGATCGTAGATGTAGAATCCCTCTGACGGTACATGCTACTCCAAAGAAATGCTTTCGTGTATCTAGCGAAAGCCGTATGCTTTTCGCTTATATGAAACGAAAGCGTGGTATATGGCGATATCCGACAGAGGCTTTCCTCATTCATACATATTTAATATCAGTGATAGAGCAGTTTGAAATTGAATATGTAAATCTGAGCATAAATTGTCACAATAATTATGAGTCATACATGAATTTGTTGTGACCAGCTTTTTCTGATTTTCCAGTGGATAAGAGCATAGTTGTGTATGGAAACAAATTAAAAATGTGCCATTCAGCCCTACTCAGGTGAGGCACTGCCTTAACTGCCTTACTGCCCTGGATGCGAGTTCTGACTGGCTGCTGGACGCCATCTTGTCACGTACTACTGCTGTTGTAGTGGGAACAATTCGCCAGCTGACACTAACGGTACAGGCGAACAATGGTGGTACTGAGAAAGTGAACTGGGGTAACCCGACAAGAACCCTGCTGCCATCATGGGTAACGGAACCGAGTTGGCAAAAAATAACAAAGTCACAAAGTCATAAAGGCTTAATACGAGCCACAGGGTCCCATCTTGGTTAAGCCATTAAAGGGAAGATACTACAAGCCTAGAAAAAGATTCTCAACACGTGTATCGTTCATTTATCACCAACAGGCAATGTCCAATTTCAGGTGAAGTCATAAAATATACATGTGCTAACACACCAGTGACCAAAGTGACATGAATGATAATGCAAGTATACGAAGCATATGCAATCTAAGAGATTGGCTCTCAAAGTCGCTGTATAAGCGGCGACTTGCCGCTTCACTTGGCCTATTGGGTCCCAGGAAAGATCGGATGTGGTGAGAACATGAGGTCGTTTACACCGCGAGGGTGGCGGACACACATGCTAGCTGTAACACTATGACATTTGGGAACACGAGAGTTTTCAAACACATTTGATATCTGCATATTAAGGTAATTTAGGTTGTGCAAAGCAACTTTTACACTATTTAGGCGATTAAAACTTGGAAAAAAAACAGCAAATCTAAATAGTCTTAGTCCACGTTGTGTAATTTATCGTGACCTGACATCAGGCCACTTGAAGGAGATTAAGCAAATTGGATACGGAACTTCTAGTCATGTTTCTGTATGCACACCAAAGTAAAAATGATGTTAGAGGAACATGGATATCACAAAGATGCCCCTTGCCCCCTTGTATCTTCACGATCAATGAACCGATTATGCCGATTGAAACGGTATTCGATAGCCACATAACTTTAGTCGAGCGAAAATATTTGTGTTTACCTGGAGGTCACTGGTGAGATCACAGGTCATGCCAAGTAAACATATTTGACTTTGTCCACAGCTCATATGTTTGCGCAAACCTGGGCATTATGGTAATATACAATATCAGCTGTGATTGAATACATTTAGTGTGTACCTAAAATTAACCATGTAAGCCTTTCTAACGTTGGGTCAAGTAAGATCACTTTACGGAAGGAGGTCAAATTTCCGTTTTAATTCAGCATACAATGCAATTCATTTTCTAAGACACAGTTTACAAGGATCTTGAAAAAACTGACTTAAGCATTCGCATATTCTATGGAATTTTGCACATCAGTATAATTTGGCATGACGCCCTGTGAGGTCACAGGTCATGCCAAGTGGAAAGGTATGACTGACTCCAAGAGTGAACAATTTTACTGTAAGCAAGAGCATTAGAGTAATATAAAGCTTAGGTGTTGGTCTATGCATGCATTAGATTGCCAATGATCATCCAATCTGAGCTTGTTGTCCCTGGGTCAAGTAAGCTGATCTGGGGAGTAGATGCCAAATTTCCGCTTTGGTGCAGTGTACTTGTTACATGTTCACGGGCTACATCCATTTCTACGAGGAGCTCGATAAACGGACCCACACTTTCGTATATACCACATAATATTCTCTCTCTCTCTCTCTCTCTCTCTCTCTCTCTCTCTCTCTCTCTCTCTCTCTCTCTCTCTCTCTCTCTCTCTCTCTCTCTCTCTCTCTCTCTCTCTCTCTCTCTCTCTCTCTCTCTCTCTCTCTCTCTCTCTCTCTCTCTCTCTCTCTCTCTCTCTCTCTCTCTCTCTCTCTCTCTCTCTCTCTCTCTCTCTCTCCCTCTCTCTCTCTCTCTCTCTCTCTCTCTCTCTCTCTCTCTCTCTCTCTCTCTCTCTCTCTCTCTCTCTCTCTCTCTCTTTTTTCTCTCTTCTCTCTCTCTCTCTTGTCTCGTGTTCTGTCCTACCCAGTATGTCCTACTTGAGGTCACGAGTTATATACTGACCTCTCTAGAATAATTACAGCTGGATTGACCTGCCAGTGTTATATTGTGTCGGATGACAACAAGTAACCGTTTCAGGTGGGAAAGGCAGCACCTGCGATCGGGCGTGTGGTGTCATTATGACATGGCCTTACATTGTACCTCACAACAGATATATGTACGCTTGACCTATGATGAACTCACAGGTAAAGGTGTCTTTGGTAACCAATATATCGATTTTATAACGACTTTAATGTCATTTCCAGTCCAAAGCGGTCATCATATTTAAATGAAAAGAATAATACCAAAATGACCTAGAATGACGGGGTTGAGGTCGCATGGCAGGTAAATGCCATCTGGCACAACAACTGGACCGGTATTAATCTGCCAGTATGCATGGGTCCGATTGTATCTCATAACTTGAACTTGAACATAACTTCAACATAACTTGAATTGCATCTCAAACAACAAGCAACCGCTTGAGACGTTAAAAGCAACTCCTAAGAACGACCTTACGATGTCATTAGAACATGATCTAAGATGGCCTTGAGGTCTTTTTTACACAACGTGCCCTAGGCAGTGGCGTCGCCACGAAATTCTTCCAGGTGGGCAATATTGATAGGGGGCCTCCTGCTCCCGAAAGGGGGCCTCCACTGTGTTAGGGCCTCTTATTGCTTTTTTAGGCTCTTAGTATGGTTCCAGAATGGGGAACATGGCTTCATATTGATGTCTTGTTTGTTCTTGGCATGGTGCATCATTTACGCAAAGCGCAATAGCAAGAATCTTTTTTTCCGCTGAGAACTGAGTCATACCAGGGTACAAATAAGCAAACGCACTGGCGGATCTAGCCCACCGGTTTGGGGAGGGGGCCAACTTTCGGTTTTCGGCATCAGCCCCCCTCCCCCTCCCCCCAGTGGCGTACTTAGGAATTGCATCAGAGGAGGGGTCGAAGGGATTTGGAGGGTGCCCATTCTCCCACTATTTTTGGTTAAAAGCATCGGATTTCTACCACTATTGGTCAAATGGACCCATTTTTTACAATAATAATTAATGACAACATAATTTCCTGTGTAGGGGCCCCAGCCTACCTCCACCGCTTCTAAGTTACGGGATTTGTGTTCTTGTTTACCAAAACGTTCATGTTCACGTTCAACGTCTTGTACCACGTCAACGTTCGTGCACGTGTACACACTGGCAGATCCGATTTTGTCAACTCTTGCTGTAAGCAGAACTTGAGCAGCAGAGAACCCTCGACGCGTGTCAGAATGTACTATGATACCATATTGGCTTCCAAACAATTATAAAAATACCTTTAAAATTGGAGATACTTTCATCCAGACGATATTTTTTAACCTCGGCAAAGGTTGCTGCATTTTCATTCAGTTTACTTCTGTTGGTTTCGGGGGCCAAAAGACCCTTTTAAGCGCTTCGAATGGCCCCTCCCTGGATCCGCTAGTGAATGTAGCCTGTCTCTTCATCTCAGCAACCCAACACCAACATACGAAACATGCTGCTCAACTGGGCTCAACTGGTCACTCGCACAAAACATCCTGTTCAAATTCCGCTTTCGAAATCTGGCTCACTGGGTCCGCTTGCCCGTTACTGGCTAAACAAACTTCATGAACCTATCTGACGAAGGAATAATGAAACTGCTGATTTCGTCATCTCTTGCTGTAAGCAGAACTTCAACAGCATAGAACCCTCGATGAGTCAGAATCTACTATGCTACCATACTGGACTTCCAAACAATCATAACAAAATACCTTCATAATTGGAGATTATTTCACCCGGAAAGCTTTTTTTTAACCTCAGCAAAGGTTACTGCATTTTAATTTAGTTTACTTTTATTGGTTTGGAGGGGGGGCAAAAAGACACTATGGCCCCCTTTGAAGCGCTTGGGGGGGGGCATGGCCGGAATGCCCCCCCTGGATCCGCCAGTGCCAGTGACGTACCTATATTTGCGTCAAGGGGAGGGGGGTAAACGTATTTGGAGGGGTCCACCTACTCAATAAAAAGTCTTCCGATTTCGACCACTATTTTGTCAAAGGGGACCTTTTTATATAAAATAATTAGTGACCAACTAAATTATCCTGTCGAGGGGCCTAATCTACCACTATCGTTTCCGATTCGTCGGATTTCAACCCTGGCTCCCCATCCTGTTCGAATGTATTCTTTTGGTATCCCTTGATAAGTCACCTTGCACTGCTGAAATTACACCTACACAGATCACTTTAAAATGTAAAATTTACCAATTTCAGACATTCCAGTTCATAGTGCCCGGTCGCCACGACGCCAACGTTAGTGCATGTGCACACCCATCTTGCGCAGTCGGCGCATTCGCCACACTTCGTGCGATGCTACGGATTCTGCTGGGCCTCCTACGCTTTGCTAATTGCTGCCACATGATAGACTTGCGCCTTATCTGACGTGATGAAATGCTTTGTATGGGCGTTCGCTGCGAAAATTCGATTAATTAAATTCGATCATTAGTTCCCTACTTCTCATATTTTATGATGAAGAAATGCGGATACCCGCTGAGCTTTGATGCACCTCATATCTTTGATTAAACATGCTTCCAGGTTGGCTACCGAACCGAGGCCCTGCCTGAGTGTACTTCTTTGGACCCGTTTCATATTTCTTCGTCTACGGATGTGTCTTAGGGCTCCAATCCATTTTTGTTCGAGGCCCAATGCATTTTCGAAACCCCGGCTCGTTTTAGGGTTTTGTTGCTTCTTTGTGCACCGATGATTTTTCTTAGTTGTCGGGGCGCTTTCAATGATCTCAATGTATTTATTTAGCGCCCGGTATTTTTGTTCGTTTGGGACCATGTTGCTTATTGCGACCCCAGCCTCTTTTCAGGCTCTTGTGCGGTCGCATGGCCCCTGTGTGCCTTGAGAGCTTCCGGTGTTTTTTTGTGTGTTTTTTTTAGAGTTCCCGCTATATTTATTCATGGCTGCAACGCATGTTTTAGGGCCCTGTCGCTTTTTGCGAGACTGCGCTTTGGAGGGCCAGTTACATTTTCGGTCCACGTTGTGCTCTTAGGGTCCCGCTGTGTTTATTTGGGGCTTCTGACGCACATTTGTGGGGCCCAGTACGATTTTGGGTCTTCGGTGCGATATTTCTGGGTCTTAGCGCAACTTATCGCGCCCAGGCGCGTGGTTCCGGGGACCCAACGCCAGTTATCTGGGGTCAACGCGATTTTTGTTGGACCTCTTCTGAATTTTCTTTAAATTCCGAATCTCGGCCTGATTTTTCGAGTCCCTGGCGCCATGTTTTTCCATCTCACCTCGATTTTCTTCGAGCTCCGGTATGTTTTTCGATGCCGTACGCGATTTTTCAAGGCATCTGATGATATGTTCGTTGCTCCAGAACCATTTTCCTGACCCGGACTTTTTTTTGGAATCCCTCCCTATTTTGGAGGGCTCCGGCTTTCTTTTTCGGATACCGATGCGATTTTGGGGGTCACACGGTGCTTATGTGGAGCCCTAGACGCCAATTGTTGGCAGCCCCGACGTGAATTGTTGATGCCCAGACCAAATTTGTGGTACTACCGATGGGAATTATGGGTCCGAGCGCGATATTTGGTGAGACCGGTTCGAGTTTGCGGGGCGCGTTGTACTTAGCTGTGGCCCCAACGCGATCTTGGCGGTTCCTGTTGCAGATTTTTGGGCCTCGGAGCGAGTTTTCTGGGGCCCGCCGCATTTACTTGGAGCCCCTATGCGAATTCTGGTGGACCGACGCGAATTTTTGTGGCCCCAGCGCGTCTTTTGGGGGCCTCGGCTCGATTCTTGGGAGCATGTCCCTCTTAGGAGGGAGGGGCATTTGCCCCTTTGATATGCCTCTGCGGCCACCGAAGGAGTTTTTTTTGTTCAGCCGATGGCACCTTTCGGAGTATAAAAGCCCTCCGGGTAATTTTTGCCGGAACTGTTCCTAATTTTCCGGTGCTGGGGTCCATTCGATCGAGTCTCGGTGTGAACTTTTGGACATCGAGTTCTATTTTTTTAAAGGTCTTGATGTGATATATTTGATGTGATAGCCTCCTTGACAATCCTGTAGGCCTCCTTTGCAATACAGGGGGCCTCCTTGATAATCCTGTGGGCCTCCTTTGCAATCCTGGAGGCCTCCTTGACAATCATGTGGCCCTCCTTTGCAATCCTGGGGGCCTCCTTTGTAATCCTGTGGGCCTCCTTTGCAATCCTGGGGGCCTCCTTTGCAATCATGGGGGTCTCCTTTGTAATCACGGGAGCCTCCTTTGCAATCCTGGGGGCTTCCTTTGCAATCCTGGAGGCCTCCTTTGTGATCCTGGGGGTCTCCTTTGCTATCCTGGGGCCTCCTTTGCAATCCTGTGGTCCTCCTTTGCAATCCTGGGGGCCTTCTTTGTAATCATGTGGGCCTTTGCAATCCTGGGGGGCCTCCTTTGTAATCCTGGGGGCCTCCTTCGCAATCCTGGGGCCCTCCTTTGCAATCCTGGGGGCCTCCTTTGCAATCCTGGGGCCTCCTTTTCAATCCCGGGGGCCTCCTTTGCAATCCTGGGGGCTCCATCGCAATCCTGGGGGCCTCCTTTGCAATCATGGGGCCTCCTTTGCAATCCTGGGTGCCTTCTTCGCTAGCCTGGAGGCATCCTTCGCAATCCTAGGGTCTACTTTGCAATCATGGGGCCTCCTTTGCAATCATGGGGGCCTCCTTTGCAATCCTGGAGGCCTCCTTTGCAATCCTGTGGGTCACCTTTGCAATCCTGGGGCATCCTTTGCAATCCTGAGGGCCTCCTTTGCAATCCTGGGGGCCTCCTTTATAATCTTGGGGGCCTCCTTTGCAATCCTGTGGGTCTCCTTTACAATCCTGGGGCCTCCTTTGCAATCCCGGGGGCCTCCTTTGCAATCCTGGGGGCTCCATCGCAATCCTGGGGGCCTCCTTTGCAATCATGGGGCCTCCTTTGCAATCCTGGGTGCCTTCTTCGCTAGCCTGGAGGCATCCTTCGCAATCCTAGGGTCTACTTTGCAATCATGGGGCCTCCTTTGCAATCATGGGGGCCTCCTTTGCAATCCTGGAGGCCTCCTTTGCAATCCTGTGGGTCACCTTTGCAATCCTGGGGCATCCTTTGCAATCCTGAGGGCCTCCTTTGCAATCCTGGGGGCCTCCTTTATAATCTTGGGGGCCTCCTTTGCAATCCTGTGGGTCTCCTTTACAATCCTGGGGGCCTCCTTTGCATTCCTGGGGGCCTCCGTGCCAATTGTTGGCACTCTCTTGATTTCTGGGGCCTGCTATCTTCTCCTAGGTGACTCCTTCTTCGAATTAGGGGCCTCCTCTCACGTCTTGGAGGCCTCCTCTCATGTCTCGTCGGCCTCCTTGGTCACTTTTTTCCTGTGCATTTCCGGATAGGGGCCTCCTCAAATTTCAGGGGGCGGCGCCCCCCCCAGTCTCACGACAGGGGGGCGACTGCCCCCCCTGCCCCCCGGTGGCGACGCCCTTGGCCCTAGGTGTTCATTTGAAGGAACAGAAATTAGGAAGCTGCTGTCTCAATTGATTTGGCTGTCATGATAGAGAAACCAAAGGGGGCAAAAAGAAGTTCCACCGCCAGTGACTCGCGAGTTAAAGGGCGGTTTGATCTGGTAAAAACTACTCCACCTGACAATATTGAAAAGTGAACATGAAGTCACAAACTGACTGTCTTGAATTTTCACTCGTGCAGAACCGGCATGACGCTGCAGTGGTCTCTTCAGTTCTCACGGGAATTAAGGCAGGACGGTCACATTTTGACAATGTTTGAACACTTCTTTGCCACAAGAAAGAACAATTTGTCATCTGAGCAGTATGCAACTTAAACAGTATTAAGCGGCGCGTAAAGGATGTGCACAAGGTGAACACAATGTACCACTTATGTGCACAATGTGTACACCATTGGAACACTTATGTGCACAATGTGTCCATAATATAACACTTACGTGCACAATGTATACAAAATATCACATTGATGTGCAATATCTGACACTTACTTACACAATCTAACACAATCCGTACACAATCTGACCGCATCATGTTCAAATTAAGAGGTAAGTACCGTGAAATATGATCACTCCAGGGAGAGTGAAACAAATTAGTTGCGATTACAAATCAAGGGCGGAGCAATGAATTGAAAGGAGATGGGATGGAAGGCCTGCTGGTGCACCTCCCCATCCCCATTTTTATCTCCAGGGATGTTGGCTGCCTGCACATGAGTGGAGTTGCAAGATAGCTGTCTTCATAACTATTGGCTGTGCCGTCGGGTACGTCTGGCATGTCTTGCCCAGGTTCCTGAAGAGGTGCAATAGGTCGAGCCCTGACAGTCAAGTGCTCAAAAGGGGGATGCCTCCGCCCACCCCCCACCTGCATCCCCGCCTGCAAATGTTCAGTAAATCAGACTCAGATCGATGGATAGGGAGGCTACCATGCACTCCGGAGGCCATACCTTTCCCATGACAGCGCTTCCTGAGGGCCTTGCTCTACGATCATTGAGGCTGATTTATGATGTGATATTACTGTCAAGCTGGTGAAACATCACACCGTTTATATGCTGATAATGTGATGAACCCATGATGTAAGTGACACAACCAGATTCGACTACTTTGGTAGCTACAAGTAAAAATAGCGACGCTATTAATTCTGAACATAATAACTGCCACTAGCACATTACAAAAATGATTAATACCGTAAAGTATGCTGCATGAGAACATGCTGGCAGTCTGCGGCTTGCTTGGCGACCACAAAGTGTAGTTTGTGGATGCCGGAATGATTTCCGAGTCGACCTAATTAGAACCACATCCACATCTGGGAGGAGTTTGTGGTCATTTTGGGAAGAAGCGTGAAACTCAACATGGCGCACGTGACGCTAAAACAAGGGTGAAACCGGGAGAAGGCGAGACTGGTGTTTGCATGCGAGGCACTGACTCAGTGTGTACAGCCGTCTGATTGCACTGCCTCTTATTCATTCTCACCGTTGACCGTCGGACTATATTTTCTTTCATTCTGCATATTTATAACAATTTATGAATCGCAGTAGCAATTTTAGGGACCCCAACCTACACCAAAACTTAAAAAGTCCAAGGATTTCAACCGTTTTTTTCGACGGGGCCCAATTTTAAAGTATATTTTATGCTTAAAAATGTGATGGTTTGTATTTCCTGTCACCGGCCCCTAATTATCGGTTCCCATTGAAGCTCCGCCGACGGATTATCGTGGGGAACGAAAACATGGGTGTAGGAACCAGGAACTTATCGGTATGGAATACGGCTGGAAATCCTGTCCCGGTAATGCTCACTGGCTCCATGGCCCGTGTTTAAAGGGAAACATAAAATGTAAAATAATTATTGGTCGGTACTATTTGTGGATTAGCGATGGAACAAATGCATTGAAGCCTGCCTTATTGGTTCTATACCCATGGACGATGTGCATTTTTGCTCGATCTATCCTTACATCGTCATAGGTGTTAAGCTAGACTTGATGAGGAGTGTGGCAGCACGAGTCTCTCACGTCCCGGACAGCGCAGCTACTCGTGCTGGCTTCTACTGCCAGGGGCGCAACCGTGGGTCGATGCAAAAGGGGTCTAAATTTCGCTGACCCATGCCAATGCCTCCACCCCCCCCCTCTCCCCGACCAAAATCACATGGCACATTTACCATGATCAAATCCGTGATCCCTGATCAAATTAAATATAGACTGTGTCAGAGCGTAGCCTGATTGTGGACCACACGAGTCACATTCTATCACAAATATCATGGGCAACCAAAGACCCATCATGCCAGGCACCATACCATCCATATCCCCGTACCAGGCACCCTACCATCCATATCCTTGTACCAGGCGCCAAACCATCCATATCCTCGTACCAGGCGCCATACCATCCATATCCTCTTATCAGGCACGCACCCTCCAACTGAATGCGAAAGAGAAAGATCAAAGGTAAAGTCACGTCTCAGTCCATATTCCCCACCGTTACCTATCATGTCCGAAGCGCAACACTCATTATAAATACGATGACGTTGGGTGCTCAGTACCCGAGAGACTCTTGAATGTCCAGCCGCAGATTACTTGTGGACACTGCGTGGAGCATTGCTCACAAATTCATAAGCTTAGGTGGGAACCAACATCTAACGCAACACTTGCATTCCTTATGATATTCTAACGTTGTCCACAAATGAGAAAATCGAAAGAATAGTGGGGACAAGACAATGTCCCCAATATTTGCCTTTTCAATGTAGTTAATGTAGACATATGGACATTTCAGAGATAATTCGACATTTTCCTGTCTTTTGTTCGCATGTGACACTTTAATCAACACGAAGTTGAGAACATTCGCATGGCGAAAGTTATAAATAATCCCAAATAAGAGATAGTCCCGCAGCCCCTCCACGAAACGCAACTTAGCTCACTTCGTGGTCCAATTTGAACCTGCTCTCAATGTCCTAAGATAACTGGTTAAAAGCAGAAAAAGAAACTCATCGCCCCAGAAACATAACTCACATTCAGACCACGCCAAGAGTGTGACATTATATAAATGATTATATCAAAACAAACTTGCAGAAGAGATCATTCCGGATACATAGCAAGCGCTTAGCATAACAGCATTGCTCGAAATTTTACTTGCAGGTCTCGCATGGCCGAATCACTTCAAGCTGCACTGGCATGCTTCTGGGATTCTCAGCAACAAGACAATGGCTACCGCACGATTTCATGGCAGTGATCATAAACGCATACGCCTCGTTCAAAGTGAGATATCGCCTGTGATGTATGGCAAGATAACATAGGTCATGACCTTTTGAAGGCCATCCGAGGTCATTGACCTAAGGTGGCCTCTGATGACAATTTGTCTGGCTTGGAACCACTCCTGTGGGTGCTGTGTGTGCTCAAATCGAATTCAGCGTCCATTTGTTTACCCAAGAGAAGTGAAAGCTTGAAATTGAGCAAATACATAGGATCCTCCCCCCCTGACAGGTAGTGGGCCACTTGTGGGCTTCATGCATTGCCTGAAGGGCCGCATCGGGGCCCAAAAAAATATCACACCAGGGCCTAGAAAAAAGCACCACTGTCCCGAAAAAAAATCGTGCCTGGCTTCCAAAACATCCCACCGGGCCCCAAAAATAACATCGGGGGCCGAAATAAACAAAACGGTGGGCCTAAACTGGGGTTCTTCCACAAGAAAATTAAACTACCGTCAATTATAAGCATTCAAAATTTCCCCTTGAAACAATAGAGGTCGAACTCCGATGAAGTAAAAAAATGTAGGTTGATTGTTTTTTCAAAGCAACGATTTTTCATTAAAATAAATAGCGACAACCTACTTTTGCTGTGCAGGGCCGGATTTTAACCCCCTCCCCATCCTGTTCAAGTTGTTTTCAAACTTACAGGCTTCTCAGAGCCCCGGGCTCGATATTTTGGACCCCGGTGTGATACTTTTTGGTGGTGGTGGTGGTGCTTAGGTTCTTTTTCGACGCATCACCGATGCGAATTTGTGGGCGGCAAGTGATTGTGTAGGCCCAGCACGATGTTTTGGGGCCCCACGAGATTTTCGAGACTTATGGCGCGATTCATTGTGCTTCGGAGCGATTTTTTCGAGCCCAGTTTGAACCTCTGGGATCTCTGCTTAATTTTTTGGAGCTCCGGCTTGATTTTTTCGGGTCTTCGGGAGTTTTTGAGCCCCGGCACGACTTGCCGAGTCCTTGGTGGAGTTCGAGGCCTCGCCGCATTTATTTGGTGTCCACGACGATAATTATCGGGCCTTTTCGCGATTTTTGTTGGGGTCCAGCATGATTTTCGATTCTCTTTGAAAGTTCATGAGCCCACTGTGTTTATTTGGGCCTCACGACGCGAATATTTGGATGACATTTAGAGGGGGGCTTTAGTACTATTTTTGGGATCCTGGCGAAACTTTTGGGGCCTCGAGGCGAAGAGGGGGCCCGTTGTACTTAATTAGTACCACGATGGAAATATTTGGGCTCCAGCGCGTATTTTTCGGTCCTCGGTGCGATTTTTTGGCCCAGCGCGAGTTTTCGGAGACTCGCTGTATCTATATTCTGGATTTCAGACCCAAATTTTGGGGCCCAAGCACGATTTTTTGGGGCCCCGACATAATGCTCCATAACCCCGGCGTGATTCTTTGGGGTCCCCCACCTCTCAAGGAGGAAACCAGTTGTCACTGGTCTCCAGCAGGCAAAGAAAGCTAAATTTCGACGCGCGAAGCGCGCTGAAATATGCTTCTTTGGTTCGACGGGGCTATGCCATCCCCCCCTAACCTCCTCCCCCTCTGGTTGCGCTACTGGTTCCAGTTCTATTGTCGAATTGGAGCTGGACACGTGGAACTATAGAAGGAGGAAGGCGTCATAGAACTCTTTTGAATGGCATACTTATTTTGTACCAGTTCGGCTCGGTTACCTCACAATTTGCTTACCCCAGATACCCTGGATGACAGGGGACTCATGTCGCGTTGCTTCAGTTCACTCTCTCAGTACTATTGTCGTTCCCCGGTGTCGTTAGTGACGGCCAATCAGCTTGCGGCATTAATAGGTGTAAGATACGTGTGAGATACTCATCCTGTATGACGTCTGACACCTGTCTCTGCAGCGTTGGTCAGCGGCATTAATAGGTGTAAGATGCGTGTGAGATGCTCATCCTGTATGACGTCTGACACCTGTCTCTGCAGCGTTGGTCAGCGCCATTAATAGGTGTAAGATGCGTGTGAGATGCTCATCCTGTATGACGTCTGACACCTGTCTCTGCAGCGTTGGTCAGCGGCCATTAATAGGTGTAAGATGCGTGTGAGATGCTCATCCTGTATGACGTCTGACACCTGTCTCTGCAGCGTTGGTCAGCGGCATTAATAGGTGTAAGATGCGTGTGAGATGCTCATCCTGTATGACGTCTGACACCTGTCTCTGCAGCGTTGGTCAGCGGCATTAATAGGTGTAAGATGCGTGTGAGATGCTCATCCTGTATGACGTCT